>PVIY010031062.1:0-30274 GCA_004026745.1 Myrmecophaga tridactyla | reverse complement strand
AAGGGGTGTGTGGGGGTCAGGCAGGGGCTTATAGGTCAGGATAAGGTGGAGGCGGGTGGCTTTTCAAGGCTCTGGCAATACCACCAGATGCCGTGTCAGTAGAGGGGTGGGGTTGGGGGCCGGGGCAGGGACTGGGGTCCCTGCAGGAGGGGTGCCAGAGGCCTTGAGTTATTTACCAGAACCTGCCATTCCAAACCCCAGCCCCAGCGGAGGTTTTCTTCTCTTCCACCCACACTGGAATCCAATGGAGGGCACTGGCCTGACCCCCCAATCACAAATGGGATGTCCAGGAGAGTGGAATCACAAGGCAGATCCTCCCAAGGTAAACCCAGAGAGGAGAGAGGACATCCCAGCCTTGTCCAGGAAGGTGAGGAATTCCGGGGAAAAGGCCCCAAAGAGAGAAGGTGGGCCGGGCCAGGGCGGGCTGCCTGGGCTCCAGCAGAGCTCCCGCGCTCCATGTGTGTGGGAAGCAGGCTGGAGGTGCTGCTAGAGTTCCCAGGGGGCTACGGGGAGCCAGGAGGTGGCTGCTGGGAGGTCCACGGCCACGCGGCAAGGCTGGTCAGCGAGGGTCACGTCTGAACTCCCCAGCGCCCTTGCTCAGCCTCCACGGAGCCCCCTCGCAGGTTCCCATTCGTGGAGCTGTGACTTGACGGTAAGCGCGCGACCTTTCAAACAGCCACCTCTGCACGCCATCCAGGGGACAGTGCCGTGTGGAATAAAACACATTCACTAGATTGTGGCTGATAGAACGTCCTGTGGTTATAACGGACTGAACTTGTCATAATAGTCGGGAAAACAATCCGACAGATGAACTTCTAACCACTTCTCTCTCTCCATAACCGGTGCCCGGTGCACAGAACGGAACCCTCCCAGGCAGGAGGCCGTGTTTCTACATAGGTCCCAAGTAACGTAAGCGTTTGAGGAGAAACAGAAGTAGGACTTCTACAGCCAAACCAGAAAGCCGCAGGCTCCTGGATGATCCACCTGGGCACTGCCGGGCATTTGAATTTGAGATAATGTGTTATTAATTGGATGTGAACCATGTGCCGGGCAGTGATCTAAGTTCTTGACAGGTGCCACCTCATTTAGTCCCCAAGACAGCCTGTACTATTCCCACCTTACAGGTAAGGAGACGGAGCCGCAGGAAGACGAAATGAGCTGCTGAGAGTTCCATGTGAGTCAGGGGTCCCTGAGAGCACCCCCCCCACCCCCAGTTGGAAGATTTGCTGGGAGGCCTTGCAGGGCTCAGCACTTGGGCATACTGGCTACAGTTCATCACAGCGAAAGGACACAGAGCTAAATCAGCTAAGAGGTGGGCTCCTGGGATGAGCTTCCCAGAGACGCTCTGTATGAGTCACAAGGTGCACACTGAAATCCTCCAGCAACGAGGTGTGACAGCGGGTGAAATGTCTGCCAGGGAAACTCAGCGGCGCCTGGGGTTTTTAGCGGGGGCTGACTGCGTGGTCTTGTCTCCCCAGCACCTACCCAAATCCAGCCTCCCGGCAGGAAAGCAGACGTCGGCATAAACCGTGTGGTTTGCACTGTGCAGGCCCAGGGGAGCACCCTAACCAGCTGGGGGCGGGGGCCTCTCCCAAAGCCCAAGTTCCCAGTGCCGGCCGGGTCCCGCCTTGACGGCTGGCCTCTTGGAGGCGGCGGCCCCAGGTCTGTGGGCACCCCTGCCCCTGCCTGGTCCACTAGGTGAGGAAGATGCCTGCGTGGACAGGCTGAAGGCGAGGCCAGCAGGTTCAGAAGAGAGCCAGGAGGAAGGGAGGACCAGGAGCCAAGGGAAGCGAGTGTCCAGAGAAATGAACAGCTGCGTCCAGTGCCGCTGCAGATGAGACATGGGGTCTGTGGGCTGCCCTTGAGCTTGGCCCTTTGGAGGCCACTGGCCTTGGCGACAGCTGTTTTGTGCGGTCTGATGGGAGCCAGCTCAAGCGGGAATGGGAGCAGAGCAAGTGCAATACAAGGTCCTAAAAATACGTCCTGGAGCAGTTTCTTTACAGAAGGAAGAAGAGAAATAGGACAACGGCTGGAGAGGAAGGCAGCTGTCAGGGGAGAGTGCCCATGTGTAGAATGTGGGCGATCTCTTGGCTGCTGGTTTGCGGAGGCCGCTGGCCCAGTAGGCAGGGAAGGGGCTGCAGGGGAGGTAGAGGCGGGGACCGCGGTGCTGCTGAGCAGGTGCAGAGGGGTGGACGCAGGGCGCGAGTGGGCTTCAGGGGAGACCCTGGGCCTTCCATGTAGACCCAGGGACCCGGGGACACATCACTCGGCACAGGTAGGCAGGTAAGTGCAACTGGAGATGGACGTTCCCTTCTGGTTGCTTCATCTTTCTCATGGCAACAGGATGTCCAGCATTCAGCCGGGAGTGAGGATGGAGGGAAGTGGTCAGATTGGAGCCAGAGGGGCAGCTGGAAAGGTCAGAGGTGGGGGGCGGGGTTGGGGGTGCTGACCAGGGAAGCATGGGGGCTGCATCGGGCCACTACGGCCTGAGCCAACCTTAGAAACCAGCGGCCCTGAATTTAAAATAAGATTACCGTGGCAGAGAACTTTTTCCATCCAATTTCAACTAGCTGCGGGGTGGCAGGCACGGAGGGACAGAGAGTTGGATTTAATTGGTATTGGGATTTGCAGGAGGAAGGGAGAAAGTGGCATGGGCTGCTGCAAGGGAGTTTATCTAAAGAGGAGGGGCAGAGGGTTGCAGAACAGAGCTCAGATTCTTTCCTGGAGGGAGGTGTGGTGGGAAAGCTGCTAGGGTGCCTCAAGTTATTTCCTTCAGACGTGCAGCGTGTCCTGCAGCAGATAAAGCACAAATTGTGCAGGATTACCCTGTGAAATGTGACCTGCTCCTTTCAGGGCCCGTGATCACCTTTGTCCCTATTGCCCAGGCTGGCGTCACCTGCCCTCGGGGCCACTTTCCCAGGTGCGTGGTCTCTGCCCAGTCGGGGGCTAGAGCCAACCTGCTGCAAAATGATGGGAACTTTATGAACACAGCGCCACAGGGCACGGGGCACACTGAGCCTGGACTGTGCTTCCTTTCTGGGGCAGGGTTTTATGGCCGCCCAGGCGTGGCCCCCGCTGCACCCTGGCCAGTCTCTGCCTGGCTGGGAACTTTCGGCAGCTTTGCTGCTGCTTCTTCCACGGGGGCTTTTGTTGGGCCACTGGCCTTTGTCTTCCTTGCTGTTCCTTCTCTGCAGGCTTGCCCGCTCTTCCCGACCCCAGCAGGAGACTCCAGGCCTGTCTCCACCCCCCACAACCCCCATTACCCCCACCTCTCCACCCCACCCCACCCCATTACCGGCCCTCCTTGTCTCTTAGGCAGACAAGGCCTCTGGCCCTTCTGCTGTTTTTTTTTTTTTTCCAAGTTTCTATTTGGTTTTTAATACTTAACATTTTGCATGCATATTTTTCATGGTACTCCATCACTTTTTGTCTGCATTTTTTTAATTGTGAAAAATAACATGTACAAAAAGAAATAAATTTCAAAGCATACCGTAACACATAGTTATAGAACAGATTTCAGAGTTTAGTATGGGTTACAGTTCCACAATTTTAGGTTTTCCTTCTAGCTGCTCTAAGACCCTGGAGACCAAAAGAAATGTCAATATATCGATTCAGCAGTCAAACTTATTTGTTAAACCCTACCTTCTCTGTATAACTCCACCATCACTTTAATTTTTCTCTCATTCTTTAGGGGTATTTGGGCTATGGCCATTCTAAATTTTTTCATATTGGAAGGGGCTGTGATAATATGGGGTAGGAAGATGGAACTAGCTGATGTTCTGGAGAGGCTGGGCCCTCTAGGTTTCAGGATGAATCTGGCCTTCAGAAGCCCTCTGGAGGTTGTAGGTTTCTGGAAAGTGATCACAGTGCATGGAACCCAGCCCTTCTGTTTTTTAAGGACTTATCACCAACACGTAACACAGCTAACCAAACAGAGCAGACAGCTAAACTCACCATTGTGCAAAGCTGCTGGAATCCTCACGAAGTCTGCACTGCTATCCTGATTTGTAGTTTGGGCACCTACCTGGATGGGGAATGGAATATTCCCCTGCGCTGAACCCATCCTCAGCAGCTGGCCCACAGGACTTGACCGCCTCCTGCCGTGGCTCGGAGGGACCCCTGGCATTACCGAGGACCTCAGGGGGCCCAGCTCTCACGGGGCCCCTGGTCAAGGGCCTTCGCATCAGTGGATTTAAGTTTCCTCATCTTCAAAGTAGGGAGAGCAATGGGTGCTTTACAGTGATTGCAAATGCTGGTTTTCTTCCCCTTTCCTTATTCCAGGCACATCAAAATCACTCGGGAATAGCCATCCAAAGTCACAAAATTGTAGTTTAAACTGTTGGAGCTTCTGGACAGTCACAGAAGGGAGTGTGAGAACAGGAGAGAACTGGCTTGGGGTGGGATGGGGCTGGCGTGGGGGTGTCGGTGGGTCACATCAACAGAGCCCCATGAGGTTGAGATTCACCCCCCCAGCTTCTTCCTAAATTCAAATTATGCCAAAGGAAATATCCCTTCTCTCTGCCCCTTCTCTTCAGCTATAGGGGCCTTTGGGGTTGGTTGTGGGCATAACTGGGCTCTAATTCCAGGTCTGCCATGAAACCAGCGTGCAGCCTTTGGGCAAGGCTCTCAGGCCTCAGCTTCTCAGCTGTAAATCTGCAGTGGCCTGTAGTCTCCCTATGCCCGGACTCTGCCTTATTCCATTCGTGCTCCAGACCACATTCAGAGGGAGGCTAAATAAACACTTCTGAGAATGAACTGCACAGCAAGCAAAGCCCCCACATTCCTTAGCCTCCTGTGATCTGGGAAACAGAGATTTAAAAAGTCAATTAATAGGGTGAGGGTTGTTACAAAAAGAGAACTGCAGGAGTGGGTAGGAGAGCAACGCCGACCCAGTTAGAGAGTACCCAGGGCTTGGAGGAACCAAAGGGCCAAAGAAGGCAAAAGCAGAAGCTAGAGAGGCAGGCCAGGAACCAGACCTGTAGGGCCAGACCCAGGAACGAGGGAGAGCCAGTGACAATTGTCAGGTTTGCACTTCAGAGAGGTATTCTGACTGCAGCCTGGAAAGCAATGTATGGGACTGGGGTAGTGGCGGTGAGGCTGGGAGCAGGGGACAGGTGGGAGGGTTGCTAAGATGTTAATACGAGGTGACCTGGAGAGGAGTGTGGGTGGGTGGGGGGTATTTAAAGAGGTCACCTGGGTTCTGTTTTGAGGCGCTGGGTAATGATAATGCAGTTTCTAGGATGAGTGTGTGCATGTGCTCGTGCCTGTGCGTGTGTGTGAGTGCTATGCTTGTGTGTGTGTTCCTGTGTGCACACGTACATGGGCTTGCCTGTGCACATGCGTGTGTGTGTGTGTGTTTGCATGTGTGTTGGGTGTGGGGCATGAATGAGTTCCATTCTGGACCTGCCGAGTTTGAGGTCAGGTGTTACCGGAGGTGTTCAGACTGTCTCGAGCCTTCATTTAACACCAACTGTTTATTGTGAGGACACGCCCCTCTGCACGCAGTATTAGAGTTGAATTGTTGCACCATACCATTATGGACTTTAGTGAAACTTCTCCAACGTCTTCGCATTTTTTTTGTCTTTCCCAAAGTGTTTGCTTTTAGGTTACTCTCTAAGATAACATCGGTCTCGTGCTCTAACGGAGAAATTCTCTTAAATTCATACAGTAGATCTCAATTCTGCAGAAATAACTCGCAAGAAAGTAATTATGACTGATCCAAGACTGCTAAGTGCCTTCTCAGGCTTTCACACTCTCAGCGCATAAGAGAGATTCCTCTCCACTCCTTCAGCCTGGGAACAGCAAATACACTTCCTTTCCTGGGAGGAGCCATGGCCTTTCAGAGGGTGCCAGACCCTGGAGTTTAAACTGCGAGTCAGACCACGTGGGAGTCAGACCACAGGGACGGAGGCCTGTCGCGTGGCCTTGAATTTTCCCGGCACCACTGCTTCCAGCTCTGCCTTTACTTGACCAGCAGGATCCCTCCACTCACCACTAGATGGCAGTAGGATGTCATAAAATAAACTGGATTTTCATTAAATTTTTTTATACCAGAGCCATGGAAAGGTGCTTAGAAAATGATCATAACTGAGAATTTTTCTCCTGGTTACTAAAATTGAAAAGGAAGGAGGAAATAAAAAAAAGCAGGAACAAAGGAAGGAAGGAAGAAAGGAAGAAAAGCCAAGTGGAAGAAAGAAGGGTGGGAATGAAATTGAAAAAGAAAGAAAAAATTTTCACCGACATTCAACCACACTACATTTAACTACAAAAAAAGAAAAGAACCAAGCCACTGACATAGGAAATTTCCGAGAGAGGAAATCAGTGTTATAACCACATTTATTCACAGTTACACTGTGTGAGTTTGAGATAAACCTTTGACCTTCTTTAAAAAGCAGTTGTCTCTTTGGGAAACTACGAGGGTTAATTTACATTTATGAAGTGTTCTTGTCCCTTCAAGCAAGCCTGGCACAAATGTAACTATCAGCTTATATTCAAGACCTATTTAATTCAGTATCCTTCAAAAGATATCGTTCAAATGGTTTCCCGTGTTTATCATATGGGGAAATAAGAAAAAAGATTCAGGAAGAGAATAAACTGTATCCAGACACAAATTCACATGCATATCTTGACATTCTGGGCTGGACAATTCTTTGTTGGGGAGGGACGCTGTGGAGAATTTTAGATATTTTAGCAGATCCCTCGCCTTTCCCTTTCAGATGCCTGTAGCCATGACATATAAAAATGTCCGCAGATATGGCCAAATGTCCTTTGCAGTGCTCCCCCCGATTCCCATTTGAGAACCACAGCTTTGGATACCAAAGAGAATGCTGCAAGTGTTTTTAGTCTTCCTGTCCTGTCCATGGAGGCACAACTATTATTGGACCACCAGAGATGCACATGTACTTCAAATCTCCATTAGAGCTGCCAGTATTAAGGCAAAGCATAATATGCCTTCACTGTAGCCAGGATAATGTTCCCTAAATGAAAAAGAAATCAGTTAACATTTATTACGAATGTACTGTTTGGGCAAACACCCATACCTGTTTATCTCTTGGGGGTGATAGCGATGACGGAAAATCATTTTATAGAGATAAAAACTAATTAATATGGGTTGCATCCTCCTTTTGTGGCGGGCACTTTTCTATCCATTGTCTGTTTTCTATTCATCTCATTTAAACTTTGCAACATCTCTATGAAGCAATGTTATTTGCCTTTCATACGTGAAGAAACTGCATCTGAGAGGAGTTGTGACCAGTTCAATTCCAATGTCACAGGAAGTGGGAAGGTCAGGTGAAAGCTGATCTAGATGGTGCAGGCTCCAGGAGGAGGTGCTGCCCCTCAAGCTGACAGTAGTCTAATTGGGGGACAATGTTGGCACATGGGAGAGGCATCTAATGCATAGGATGGTAGATCAGTTCCCAAAGTCATAAGTTACAAGGACGCATTGCTGTGAACTCAGTGTCTGGGAGTCGTTAGGATGTGCTGACAATTGACCTGTGTCTCTTTAAAGAAGGGAGGACTTGAGAGAAGGGGATGGGGTGGGTTCTGTTCTCCAAAGGGGCGATATCCTGAGGAGTTTGGGGGGAATAGGGGCAGAGGTGGCTACAAGGAGTAGAAGGTCCCTGCTAAGGGGAGTAAAGGGAGGCTGGCATTGCATGACAGGGGTCCTTGGACGTGATAGAGATTCAAAACCTCACAGGCCAAATTCAACACACAAATGGATTTTGTTTAGCTCAGAGGTTTAAAACTTAGGACAGTTGAAAAAACATAAAGGATTTGGATTTCTGAACATTCTCGAGCAATACAATGGGTCTCCACTCTTGGCTGTCATAATGTGGGGTGGGCTTCCAGTTCTCACAGGTGCACACCATGCCTTCTTGTCTTATGTACCTCTAGCGTCACTTAATTATCTGCTTAACCCCTAGAAGCAGCTAAATTTGCAATCTTAAATTTAGAAAAGTGTGTTTTGGGAACGTTAATCTAATAGTGTTAATTGAAGATCTACTGTTTCTTCTAGTGGAAATTGGAGACAAAATCGAATCCACCTCAGGTTGGATGGTGGTGACGGCAGCACAAGATTGCGGATGTAATTAACAGCCTTGAATTATATATTTGAATGTGGTTAAAAGGGGAAACTTTAGGCGGTATATATGGTACTAGAATAAATATTTTAAGAAGAAAGAGAATGGTACAATATAAGCAGTGACCCAATTGTAACTGATGGACCATAGCTAATAGTACCATCATACAAATGTTCTCTCATGAATTGTAACACATGTCCCTCACTAACATAAGGTGCTAACAATAGGGTGGAAACTGTATTTTGTGCATGATTTTTCTGTAAGCCTACAACTTCTCTGAAAAAAAAAAATCAACAGCTAATCTTCCATTCAATATGTCTCTATATTTTCTAGGGTTGTTGTTCGAGCTTCCACTCATTCTCTTCTGAAATTCTGGTTCCTTTAGCTTTTCCTATGGTTGTGCACTGTAAACTTTTTACCAGGGTCATTGCTTGGTGCCGAATTTAAGACCTTGTACTCTGCGGGCAGCACCCCGTATGTTCCTAGACTCTAGGCCACTTCCCTGGTAGGTGACAACTCAACACAACACCATACATTTTTGAGCCTACCGAGTTCCAGGCTCTGTTCTAGGAACTTAGGATCTCACTGAACCAAAAAGAAAAAAATTCCTGCCCATGAGAAGTCTCTATTCTAATGGGGGAGAGAGACAATAAGCAATGAACATAATAAATAACTAAATTTTATGTTGGAAAATGGTACCTGCCAAGAAAAATATCAATTGAGCAGGGCAAAGGGGCTGGCAATGGCAGGGGTAGGGGGTGGCAGTTTGCAATTTTAAATAGGATTGTCCTGGTTGGCCTCACTGACAAAATGATATTTACATAAAGACTATAAGGAGACATGGGAAATTGCCTCTATGCAATGGAAGTCTCTAGGCAAGCGTTCTGTCTTGGAACAGAAAGGCTCACAGACCAAATTAACATGCTCCAGTTATGCAGATCATTGAATCAACTAAAACATATGGCAAGAAGCAAGAGGAAAGAAAGGGCATAGGTTAACATATTTAAGGTGAAGTGTAAGCAGGTGGAAGACCCAAGCTATATGAACCCTTGATTATACAGTGCCCATATGTTCCACCCTCACTACCATGGTTCTCTGCCTGCCCCACCAGCCTCCTCCCCCACTCATAGTGAGGTTACAAGGGCCATAGTTGAAGTTAACATGGGAGCTCAGCACATAGGAGGTCCCGTGTGATTTAGCAAGGAAGATGTCATTGGTGACCTTCAAGGGACAAGTTTCGATGAACAATGGGGGCAGAAGGCTGAGTGCTAGTGGTTACAAAGGAAGCCTGTGGGGAGGAAATGGATGTGTCGCTTCCTCAGGCCAAGACCTTTCATATCTCTTTGTGCCTCCGGGTTGAGACCTGAGAGAGGTCCCCGCCCCTCAAGGACTGTGGCCCAGGCAGTCAGGCACTTCCCATCAGAGCCCCGCAAACCCAGTTCCCAGGTAACAGGCTGCCGATTCATGTATTTCCAGCAAGTCTACCAGATTCTTTGAAAGGCTTTTGAGGTTGTTCATTCAAGTGAATTCTTTTACTCTTTGTTTCTTATGTGTGAAGGGGGAAGAGGAGATTGGTAATGTTGTTTATTGATAACTTAGATATCATTCTATTTCCAATGACTATCTGCATCTCCATCCATCCATCCATCCATCCACCTATCCATCCATCATCCTTCTTTCTGTACATCCATCCATGCATCCATCCATCCATCTATCATCATCATCTTCCATCCATCCATCCACTACCCTCTTGTTTGGCTAGCTATCCTATGACACACTACCTTTTCTTCTCTCCAAGACTAATCACTGTAACCATACTCTGGATTCTTCCCCCACTCCCGCACCATGTTATCCCCTTCCTTCTTCCCCCACCTGCCCTTAATCTCTCAACCCCTTTTTATTTCTGATCCTCAATCTCTCCATTTCCCGAATAAACCAGGTTTGTTTCTACTTAAAAAATAATACCCCATGTCCATCTATAGTTTTTGCACTACGTCTCATTTGCTCAGAACCAAGTTCCTTGAATGAGACATCAGCACCTGCTGTTATCTGCCCTTTCACATATGAACTATCATCCCTAAGGCCCACTCACACTCCCTTGTCATGTCATTACATCCTCGTTTACTTGTATTTTGTATTATAATTGCCTGTTTTCTATCTTATTCAATAAACACTAAATTCACTGAGAACAGGATTCTTTCATGTTTTCCAACGTCCCCAGCATTTGGAAAAGTCTCTGGCACATACACATTGAAGTAGACATTCAGTGTTTGTTGAGTGAAGGAATTTGAATGAATGCATCCTTCCTGTAACCCCCTCCTACATTTGGCAGAGTTAGCCATGTCCTCATTTTTAAGAACCATTGGTCACTCAGATGGTGTTCTCTGGGTTTCATGCTAACCCTCTGTCAGTACTTTCATGGCTTCTTATCTTTCAACATTGCAACTTCCTAGGGGTCTGTCTTTGTTCTTCTTTTCTCACAACCGTCTAGTCTATGTGGGCAAGCTCATTTGTAGCCACAGCTTCATTACAACCTCTTCTCAGCCTCCAGCCCTGGCTCTGTCCAGCTGCCCACTAAACTTCTCACTCAGCTATCTCACAGGGCTCTCAAATACCAAAGTTTAAAAACTGAACTCATAATTTTCTTCTCAGTGAATGGTGTGGCTGCCCTTTACTTACTAACAGGAAAAAGCTGGGGGATTTCTGAGCTATCCTTTTCCCTCAACCTTCCCATTTACTCAGTCATTAATTGCTTTGGAGTCAAATTTCTTGAATGTGTCTGAAGTACGTCCTCTACCTCTCCACTTTGTTGTCACATCTTGGTGTAATGGGCGAGAGAGGAAGTTTGTTGGGGCCCTGTGGTATGTTGAATTATGTACCTCAGAAGAACAAGCTCTTAATCTTTACTCCATTCCTGCGGGTGTGAACCTATTGCAATCAGGACCTTTTGAAGATGTTATATATAGTGAAGGTGTGGCCCAACTGAATCAGCCTGGGTCTTAATCCTATTACTGGAAGCCTTACAGAGAAAGCCGCAGGGAGAGGGCACCAGGGAGCAGCCGCAACCTGGAAGTCAAAGGAACCCAGAAGTGAAAGGAAGGCATGTCACCATGTCATGCCATGTGATGGGAAAACCAAGGAGTGAGGATCACCAGCCCCAGAAAGCTACAGACCTTGGGGAGAAATCTTTGCTTTTCTGATGCCTTGATTTTTACCTTCTCCTAGACTCAAAACCATGAACCCATAAATTTGTGTTGTTTAAGCCAACCATTGGGTGGCATTTGCTTTATCAGCCAGGAAACTAAGTCATCAGAGATGATGAGTTCTGCTCACCTTCCTCAGGTGGCCCCTCTGTACACATACACAAAAACACACAGACACACATAGACACACACAGACACACTATGCCTCTGCACACTCCTGGAGAGCTGAGAACAGAGGCAGGGCCATGAAAAGTGCTAGGATTAGGGCCATCTAGCCAAGCATGAGACAAAATAATGAGCCCCCTCTCTGCCAGGAGAGAGGAGAAGTTAGGGAAGCAGCATTGAAAAAATAGGATAAGACCTTATGCCTGCCTGGAAAGATTTTCCTTAACTAGTATTCTAAAATTCAATAGGGGGACAAAAAAGGTAGTAAGAAGGAACTAAGAGATATTTTGATGGGGCAATTCCAACCACACATTTCAAAATCCCTTCTTAACTTCCCTCTCTCTATTTCACTGTTCTGAACACTCCTCAGTGAAGACACCTGTGGTTTCTGAATTGGAGTAGGCTACCACTTTCTGTGCATTGTTAATGCAAGTTAATAAAATATTTAGTGCCATCAGGCCCACCGGGCCATGGTGCAGCATGATGCAGCGACACGGAGGGGCAGGGCTGGGTGTGGGGACAGGGCTCCAGGTGTACCCAGGGCTCAGAGGAGGCCACGGGGCCCATTGGCACAGCCTTATAGGTGACAGCGGGGCTGGCCGTGGTGATGTTCCTTCTTGCCTGCCATTTCCATGGAGCCGGGTGTACACTGCACTAAAACACTGGGAAAGAAGATTTCAGGTGACAGAGAGAATGCAGGCGTAAGGGGACGGTGCAAGGACTTTTAAGCTCAGGAAGATAGGATCAGATTTCAGTTTTAGAGAGAACAATGAAACCAGCCAATCTTTACTTATACTTATCATATGCCAGCCAGCATGCCAAGGGCTTTACAGGCGCTACTTGTTTAATTGTTAAAACAGCTCCATGAAGGAAACATTATGAATTCTTCTTTTTACACAAAGGTGTAGACCTAATGCTTCCTACAGAGTCAATCATGGATCTGTAGACTCCAGTCCTTCTTTTCTTTTTACTTTTTAAAAGAATTTGTGGTAAAATATACATAACATAAAATCATTTGAAGCATTTAAGTGGACAATTCTTTGGCATTAAGTATATTGACAAGACTATATAACTTTTACCACTATCTACTTTCAGATGGTTTCATTTTCCCAAACCAAAATTCATACTCATGTAACAATAATTTCCCAATCTCTTCTCCCCTCATCCCTTATAGCCTCTATTTTGCTTTCTGTCTCTATGAAATTGTTTGTTTCATTTGTAGCATGTGCCAGTACTTCATTTCTGTGTACAGTTGAATAGCATTCCATT
Source organism: Myrmecophaga tridactyla (assembly GCA_004026745.1). Taxonomy (NCBI): domain Eukaryota; kingdom Metazoa; phylum Chordata; class Mammalia; order Pilosa; family Myrmecophagidae; genus Myrmecophaga; species Myrmecophaga tridactyla. Next base: position 17,556 of record PVIY010031062.1, on the reverse strand, counting down.
ATATGGATATACCACATTTTGTTTATCCATTTTTCTGTTGGTGGACACATGAGCTGCTTCCAGCTTTTGGCAATTGTGAATTGCCAATTAAATTAAGAGAATTTAAGGTTTCTCTTAAACCCTATCCAGCACTGTATATTGAGAACTTGATTAGATTGTCTCCATAGAGTTGTGACTCATCCAATTGTGGGTATTGACTTTTGAATGGAGGGAGATGTGACTCCACCCATTCCTCCTAGGTCTTAATCAGTTTACTGGAATCCTTTAAAAGAGGAAACATTTTGGAGAAAGCTTCAGAATGCCGAAAGAACCACAGAGTCCACCAGCAGTGAACTTTGTAGATGAAGGAGAACCCCCCCGGAGAGCTTCATGAAGCAAGAGGCCTAGAGAGGAAGCTAGCAGACGTTGTCACATTTGCCATGTGCCTTTCCAGTGGAGAGAGAAACCCTGAACATCATTGGCCTTTCTTGAGTGAAGGTAACCTCTTGTTGATGCCTTAATTTGGACATTTTTATAGACTTGCTTTAATTGGGACATTTCCTCGGCCTTAGAACTATAAACTAGCAACTTATTAAATTCCCCTTTTTAAAAGCCATTCTAGTTCTGGTATATCGCATTTCAGCAGCTAGCAAACTAGAATACCTTTCTAGTGGGTGTGAGGTGGTATCTTGTAATTTTAATTTGCATTTCTTTAATGGCTAATGATTTTGATCCATTTGAGTATCTTCTTTGGAGAAATGTCTATTCAAATTTTTGTTCATTTTTAAATGGGGTTTTCTTTTCATTGTTGAGTTGTAGGAATTCTTTATATATTATGGATATTAAAGCTTTTTAGATACATGGTTTCCAAATATTTTTTCCCATATTGTAGGTTGTCTTTTCACTTTCTCGATAATGTGCTTTGAGACTCAAGTCCATTTTTAATTATCACACCAAGCCCAGAATCATAACAAAGGAAGTAAGACATAACAGATGGCGGATGCTGTGTTTTTCCTTATTCAAATCCCTCCACCATCCTTCGCAGTCTCCCTTTTCACCATTTCCTTGTGTTTCTGCTCTCTCCTGCCTTGCACTTTGGCACATGCTGGTTTCTTTCAGGAACATTCTTCCCCTTTTCCACCATGACAGCTGTCACTGCCCTTAAGATTGTTTGCTCACCTCCTCCTTGGACCATCCCTGCCTACCACTTCCCAATCCCAGGTCCAGGCTAGGAGTTCCTGTAGGTACCCATCCTCTTCTAGCACAGATCTTCAAACATCTTTTCTTTGCATCCTCTAAAATAATTTTTATAATGATTGTTATAGTTTATTAAAGCTGCTGGTATGCAACACGCCAGAGATGGACTACCTTTTACTAAAGGGATTTAAGGCAGCTGGCTTTCATCTGAGTTTCTCTGTCACATGGTATTCTAGTTTGCTAGCTGCCAAAATGTGATATAGCAGAAACAGAATGGCTTTTAAAAGGGGGAATTTAAGTAGCAAGTTTATAGTTCTAAGGCCAAGAAAATGTCCCAATTAAAGCAAGTCTGTAAAAATGTCCAAATTAAGGCACCATCAAGAGGTTACCTTCACCCAAGAAAGTCTGATGAAGTACAGGGTTTCTCTCCTCTCTAGAAAGGCATGTGGCAAACATGGTGACATCTGCTAGCTTTCTCTCCAGGCTTCTTATTTCATGAAGCTCCCGCAGGGAAGTTTTCCTTCTTTATCTCCAACATCTCTGGCTGTGTGGGCTCCCAGTGGTTCTTGTGGCTATCTGTCATTGCTCTGCTCTTTTGGAATCTCAAGTCTTTTCCAAAATGCTTCTTCTTTAAAGGATTCCAGTAAAGTAATCAAGATCCACCTGGAATGGGTGGAGTCATGTCTCCATCTAATCAAGTTTAATACTAACAATCGGGTGAGTCACATCTCTCTCTCTCTCCTTGGAGATAACCTAATCAAGTTTCCAACCTACAGTATTGATAGGGATTAAAAGCAATTTTGCCTTTACAAAATTGATCAGGGTTAAAACATGGCTTTTCTAGGGAACATAATCCCTTTCAAACCAGCTCACATAGGAAGGCACACCACGACATCTGCTGACCTTCTCTCATGGCTTCTGGATTCCAGTGGCTTTCTCCGGGCCGTGTCCTTTCCCCATCTCCAAGCATCTGGGTCTGAGCTGACTCAGCACTGAGCTGAGGTGGGCTGGACTGCTGAGCTCTCTTCAGAGCTGTATGGAGCTATTTTTCTTTCTTCTGACCTCTCCTTTTAAGCCCCTCTCACTGCAGAAGGCACTCTCTTTAGCTGACCACAGATGTAATCAGCCTAGATTAATTGCACATTCTGATGGTTTAAGTCCACAGCAAGAGAGCAACTGGACACCACCACCTGACCAAGGTGACGCCTGAACTTAACGACTATACCTATGTATCACCTTGTGCATTTTCATTTTGATATTCTAAAATATTTCATTGTAAGCTTAAATAGTTGAAAAGGATATAATTTCTGATATCTTTTAAACAATAGGCTTTTCATGGAAGTGTTATATCATCTTTGAAAAGGTCCCTAATGGAAAGTACATGACATGTCATTGGACATCCATCATCATCCTTCGAAAAAAAAAAAGAAACCAACACAATCCAGCCCTTCCATGACAATTGGAAATTTTATATCATTCCCTTACTCTCCTTTACTTTGTGTTCCCATTTCAATATTCCCCCACAAATTTTTATCACTGTGATAAATATTTTTATGTCTGAATGGAAATATGGCATGAGAGCACAACACGTTGTTGGGAAGGCCAACTTCAGGAAAAAATAATCAGGGATGCTGAGGGTCTGGAAATTTATTCCTGACCATCCAGGCACATAAGCTCAGAGAGCCTTTTGCATTCTTGGGATGCACCAACTGCAGTTGAAAGACTGCAGCCCCCCACCGTGTGCCCTTTGTGCTGCCCAGGAACATTGGATCTCATTACTCCCTAATCATTTTTGTCTGTTTCTGAGCCCCCTGAGCAACTCAAGCCTGCAAATCAAGTCTTATTCAACTTCTGTGTCTCCAGCCCAGAGAAGACTCTTAATAAATGTTTGCTGATTCGATGAGCTCATCTGAGTCCTGTTGTTTTATTTAACATTGTGGTTCCATTTAGCCTGTGTGGTTCTAAACACTCTGGAGGCCAGGTCCAAATTACTGGGAAACATAGAGGGAATTTTGAGCAGGTGACTATAAATAGCTCACTTCCTCACCTGTAGGAGAGAAGGGACGCTCCAGCCGCATGGAAAGTGACCCTTGTTCCTAAGGCACTAAGTGCTAGCAGGAGTGCACAGACATGAAGTGCCATGAAGCAGGAGTGACGGGAGTGGCCATTCTCTTCTTTGTTCTAGAACAGTGCATATCACCCTGGGAAGCTGGGAAAGGTGGCCACTTTCACAGTCATCCAAGGAGAGCCCAATGGCCCATCTAGGAGGATGGAAATGTGCAGCCCCAGCAAGGGCAGTGGCATAGCTGATAGACCCAAGTGCACCAAAGGTTCAGGTTCCTGGAGGACAATCTAACTGGCCCATTTGGCCAGAGCTCCATGGGTTGAGAACCAGAGGGCAGGGAATACTGCTCCACAGCCCAGGTCTGGGGGTCCTGGGTCAGCACAGCTTCAGTCAAGCATGAGAACCTCAAACTACCATGCATCTCTGCCACCTGTGCCAGGTATGGTCTCACCTCCAGACATACCTGTCCAGGGTCACGTAAAGTAAAGAAAAGCTCAGTAATAAGAGAGTCCTAAAGTTAGCTAAAAGTCTCTCCCTCTCTCTCCCTCCCTCCTTCCTTCCCACCTCTTTCCATTCCCCTCACCCTTCTCCCCCCTCCCTCCCTTCCTCCCCACTGCAAATACCTATTTGGTGTTTCTTATGTAGTAGACACCATGGAACTACTGAGATGTGTACAATGTGCTCCTTGTCCTAAAGGAGGTGACCATCTTGCCGAGGTGCACAGCCTGGAAAGATAAATAGATGAGACATGATGCTGGGAGAAATGCATGGGTTAGGAACTGATGAAGTCAGGGCCCGGTTCAGAAAAGCTTGGCAGAGTGCCACAGCCACACTCAGGGGTGGCCATCTCCCCAGGGCTTCTTCCTTCCTGCCCTCACCAGCACAAGTGCTCAGGAATTCCTTTCGTAATTGTCTAAGGGTAGCCTTGGTTATAGGCAGATGTACACTGCGAACTGGGAGAAAGGCCAAGGGCCCCATCCCCTAATGCCTCTTTCTTAGCTGTCTGCCCTGATGCTTGAAGTTCCTGATTGATTGGAAGGATGGCTTTGGATAAGGCATTGTGTGTCCAAAAGGCCCTTTACAGCCCTAAGAAATAACATCTTTAGACACCAGGACATCAGCAAGGATTAGCCCGTCCATCCCATTGGCTGGGCCTCAACTAGCTGTGCATGAGACTCAAGACTGTTACAATTTGTTAGAAACAAAGGATGAGGAAAGGGCTTGAAATGTTGAGCACATCTCAGGAAGAGCTGGGCCCAGTGCGATGGTTAAATTCAGGTGTCAACTTGGCCAGGTGATGGTGCCCATTTGTCTGGTCAGGCAAGCACTGGCCTGACCACTGCTACTGCTGCAAGGACATTTCATGGCTGGTTAATAAACCGGAAGGCTGGTGTATTAAATCATCAGTCAGTTGACTGCATCTGTGGCTGATTACACCTAGGATCAACTAAGGGAGAGTCTTCTGCAACGAGAGAATCCAATCAGTTGAAGGCTTTTAAGGGAGAAGAGAGAATTTTCATCTCTTTTTCCGCCAGCCAGCCTGTCCTGTGGGGTTCTTCAGGGATCTTCATCAGAGCTCCCAGCCTTGGGGCTGCTCCACGGAGTTTGGACCCTTGCAGCCCCATGGTTGCACGAGACTCATTTATAAATCTCATATTTGCAGATATCTCCTATTAGAGAGCCCTGACTAATACAAGCACAGAAGGGAAAAGAGCATGGGCAGAGATGAAAGGGAAGTGAACAGAAAGGAGGAACGGCAGGGCCTGAAGGGGTCGGACTCCCCTCCCCCCACTCAGGGTGGGGACTGTCTCCAGGGACTGCATGAGGAGACCTGAAAAGGCATGCTCTGGTCACATAAATTTGGGAAATGTTGGATCAAACAAAGTAGAATTTTCTTTTTGTGACGTTCTCCTGAGATTTTGTATTAGGCTGACATGCCTGTCAATTTAATACTAGAATAAGAACTCACTTACTGGGGACGTACGTCTTTTCAAGCACTGCAGCGTGTTCTTTCCATGTTGTATATTCTATGGCTCTCCGAGTGCTCCTATAATAAAGCCTGTTTTACTGATTACAAAGCTGAGGATTTGAGTGGTTAAGAAACTTGCCTAAGGGCCCAGCCAAGGAAGCGATGGCATGGACTCTGACTGGAAATCTTGCCCGGACGCCAGCACAGAGCCCTGCAAGTGTAGATGAGGGTCAGGTTAAGTTCTAAAGCAGGGCTTGATGAACATGTTTTTGTAAGGGCCTAGATAGAACACAGTTTTGGCTTCAAGGGCCATAAAATCTCTCTCTCTCAACAACAACTCTGATATCATAGTACAAAAGCGGCCATAAACAGTCCATAAATGAATGGGTGTGCCTGGGTGCCAATGAAACTGTATTCATAGAAACAAGCCAAGAGCTGCTGCAAAGAGGTTGTGAAAGGTTTAAGTCAAATGACTCTCCAATAGAGCAGCTCCCTGCAGGTTGGACAGCTACCTGTCCTAATACAGCTGGGCCTGTGGAAACACAAAGCCAAGAACTAGTATTTTGGTTTCTCTCTGCATTTCAGGGGGAGTTTCTTTGATGGTTCTGTCTGTAACGTGGGGCAGTTCAGCCCTCTAAACTCACATTTCCTCATCTGTAAATTGAGGGAACATATAATGCCCAACCCATTAAAATGAGGTCGACATGGAAAGGAATGTTGCATAGATAAATACTTTGGCTCAGGGTTTAGCTCATAGTTGTTGCTCAATAAACTTGGCTCCGATTATGGGTCATGAGCAAACTTTTGTCAGCCATTATCATTGCAGCATAATTAGTTTGTCAGGTTGATTTCCATAGCAATCGGTCCCAACCACACTGGACAGGTGGGAGGGAGGAGTCTTTCTGCTCAGGGGGGAGGTGGGAAGAGTGTGTAGGTGGCTCAGGGTGGAGAGCTGGGATAGGCACAGGGTCCCCACAGATTCCAATACTGAGTTTGCTCCTTATAGCATTTGGGTTATTAACTTGGGCATTTACTTACTTCTCTGGGCCCCAGGTTCCCTTCAAGTCAAAAAGTAGAAGGGGGTACCCAGCAGCTTTCTAAAGCAGCACCTAGAGCAGGGTAAGGAGAGAATAAATGAACACAGGAAAAGTCACTGCTGCCCTAACTGGGACCTCACCATCTTCTTGACAGCGGGTGACAGGAAGGCACCACGTCCCCTGGGGGAGGAGACGCCACGAAATGGCAGGTGGTCGCTGGAAAGGGAACGAGGAGAGGAGGAACGAGAACCCTTGCGACTTCACAACCATATGCAAAACCAGCATTGGCAAGTATGTTTGCTGTATTTTACTTTCTGTTTGATGGTCTGTTGGGCTCATTGAACACAGCGCTGCTGCAGCAGCAAAGACATCCAGGCTTACGGTGAGCCCAGAGCCCCGGGGGGGCTGGCAGCTGAGGACCCCACCCGCTCTGCCGGGAAACGGAGGGGGCGTGGGGGTTGGGATGGGAAGTGACTGAGTGTGTGGGGCAATTAAATGTAAATATCTGCCACGCCCAGTGTCATGAAGGAAAAAGCTGCTAAAAAATGTCATGTTCCAAAGAAGAAGCAACTGAAGCAGTCATGTCGTAAAGGATGGAAACTAAGAATGTTCTGGTTTGTGCTGAGAGCTTTGCTGTTTCACTCATTTACAATGGAAAAAAATCTCTCTCGTTTCAAAGAACACAGAATTTTTTTTTTCCTTTTTTCAAGTTGGTAAGACATTTCCGTGGTTCCCAACTCACAATGATCTACAGGTTGGTAAGACATTTCCGTGGTTCCCAACTCACAATGATCTGAAAGAGCATGCACAGAGACATCACCCTCCCATCCACTCTCCCTCAGTCCCAAACGGTTTGTGTTGCTTTTGGTCTGTCGCCTTCCTTGTTATCTTTCCGGTTGTTTCTGTGTGCACATACAAACAGATAAGAGTAGAGTATATTCTCCTCCCGCGCCCCTTTCCTGCACAAAAGGCAGCAAACTGTGCACACTGTTCTGCTGGCTGCTTTCTTTCCTTCACAGGATACTCTGCACATCTCTTCACATCAGTAAATGCAGTCTTTTTCACAGCTGCATAGTATTCCACTGTGAATGTCCTCTGCTTTTAGGTCTTCTCCAAGGTCTGCACAAGAAGTGGGAGCACACATCTTCCCTCCCTATGTGAGCAGATGGGACCTCAAGCCAGATGCCCAGAGATGGGATTGCTGAGTCCAAGGAACACTGACCCTGCAGTTGTGGTGAATCCTGCCAGATCCCTTGCCATCAGGGCTGGACTGCACTTCTCTTTTTCAAACCTTGTTAGAGAAGTTGTAGGTTTGCAGAATAATCATACATAAAATATAGAGACCCCCCATCCCACCCTATTACCAGCACCTTGCATTAGTGTGCTGCATTTGTTGCAATTGATGAAAGAACACTTTTATAATGTGCTGTTAACTACAGTCATGGCTCACCCTGGGGGTCATTCTGTCTATTGTACAGTCCTATAGATTATCCTTTTTTAAAAAAAAAAAAACTTTATTCTAGTAACATATGTACAACCCCAAATTTCCCCTTTTATCTACATTTAAATATATATTTCTGGGCTGTTAATTGCATTCACAAGATTGTGCTACCTTCACCACCATCTGTTACCAAAACTTTTCCGACATCCCAAATAGAAACTGTATAAAATTTACGCATTAACTCCCCATTCTCTACCCCCACCCCAGCTCCTGGTAACCTGTATTCTAGTTTCTGATTCTATGAATTTACTTATTCTAATATTTCAAATCAGAGAGATCATATAATATTTGTATTTTTTAGTCTGGCTTATTTCATTCAACATGGTGTCCTTCAGGTTCATACATGTATTGGAACTTCATTCTTTTTTATGGTTGAATAATATTCCATTGTCTGTATATGCATGAATATATATATATACCATGTTTTATTTATGCATTCATCAGTTCATGGATACTTGGCTTCATTTCTTTGACAATCGAGAATAATGCCACTGTGAACATTGGTGTGCAAATTCTTATGAATATCTGCACCTATTACCAAAAAAAAAGGGATTCCATAAACACTTTTTATCCTGAATCAGTTTTCCAGCCCCAAATTTCCTTTCTCAACACGTATCCTTCATCCCCCTGACTGCTCAGTGCCCAAGCAGTCCTGTTTGATGGTAAGTATTTTTGTGCTGAACATTTCTGTGGACAAGTGGTTTCTATCTCTCATTTCCACGGATCCACTCTAATCAGCCTGATTCTTGTTGCATGTTGGACACTGAGCAGAGTACGCTGCTCAGTTCGTTTGCATTTGCTGTGGCTTCCAGCCTAATGCTCTTTCCATGGTCTCCTCGTTGCCAGCTTCTTCTCACTGTGTACGTTCTCGGCTTAAATGTTACCCAGTTTTCTTTTCTTTCTGGGATATACCTGTACCTAAAGTTACCTTATTTATTTTTCTGTTTGTTTCTTCACTGCAGAGTCTCTCACTCATAAGTTTCAGTTGAGTGTGGGTCTTGTCTTCTTTGCTGGCTTCTGTTTTCCTGGCATTCAGAACAGTGGGGATGGTAGGCCCTTCAGAATATTTGTTCAATGAATGAAACATAGTTCAAGTTCTCTATAGTTTTTGCTCTCCTAAGTTGTAATTTGCATCTGTTGTATTGGCTGAAAGGTAGGTTCAGTTAACTGGGTTGATAATCACTGCAATAATTAAAGAATTGTATTATAGCAATTAATTTAGGAAATGACTTTTAATTCCCCTCTACTGCTAGATTTTCTATCTCAAACGACCTAAAGTGTCCCCACAAAATAAGGATGATGATGATAATGGTCATAATAATAAACAAATAAATATAAGGTAAAGGGGGTGCAAGGGTAGTTCTATGGTAGAATTCTCACCTGCCATGCGGGAGACCCGGGTTCAATTCCTGGCCATGTGCTTCCCAAACAAATAAGCAAACAAACAAACAAAAAACCAAATAAACTAAAATCCAGCAAATGGTGCTGCAATAAGGGGATACTCACATGGAAAAGGAATGAAATGTGACCCCTGCCATACAGTATACAAAAAAAAATAATAAGGTAAAGTAAAACCAAGAACCCCAAACAATTACAAATTTGTTTGTTTAGAGAAGAAAAAGAAATAGAGAAGGAAGGAGTAGGTGACTTTGGTTTTTACTTGTAATTATATCTCAGTTGCTAACAGCTACCCTACTTTTCTTCTTTATGAAATGCAGACTTAATTTCTAGGAATAACTTTATTTAGATATAAATAAATATATATGCCAGATATAAAAACAATCTCTTTTGTAATGCTCCTAACATCTGCAAAGTAGCAGCTGGAAAACAGCTCAAAAAGAAAACTACCTTAGTTAAAAATTTGAAGTAAATTACATTAAATTTTTAAATACATTTTTAAAATGTTTATTGAATTGTCAAATTAGATTTTGTAATTTGAATAAAGGAACAAGATTTGAATGAAGTGAATATTAGCAAGGTGAAAAGGAAAAAAAGGGTACAGTAGAAAAACTGACATCTTATGATTTTTTAACCTCTGTATTATTTTTTAACTAATAACAAAATGGAGTATCATTATTTAGCTTGTAAACCTGACATTCCTTCTACCCTAGTATAGGAGATCTGTTTTGTGAGAATAATCATAAGTACATTTTTTTAAGTATAAAACGTCTTTCACCAAAGCAATTATATTAACTTATCCATATTCACTGAGTAAATTTGAACCCTTGAAAGATGAAAATAAAATAACCAGGCTTTCAATTCAAGATTCTAGAGGAAAAAAAAAACAAAACCAGAATAAACCAAAATATAGGAGGAAGGAATAAACAAAAGTAAGTGTAGACATTAATGAATTTGATGACATATAAACAAACTTTAAGGTAAAAAAAATTAATGAATTTGACTACATCATAATTAAAGATTTCTGCTAAATATAAGATATCAGACAAAGTTCAGAAGCATATAATTTATTAAAAGGGTGTATTGGCAACATTTATAACGGGCAAGTAGTAATATCTGGAAAACAGGAGGAATGCCTGCAAATGAACAATAACGCTATCCACCACCACAACAAATGAAGTGCCCTGGAAGAGACTGAGCAAAAATTCTTGCAAGGAGAAAGCAAAATGGATGACAAGAATAGCAATGGATGGTCAACCACACTAATAGAGTAATTCAGTGAGAATAATGAGAGCCCATTTTATTCCCGTAAGAAGATTAAATAGTTAGAAAATCCAATATTACCAAGGGTTGTTTATTTTTAAATTTTATTCTAGTAATATGAATGCAAGCTAAAATTTCCCCTTTTATATATTCAAATATATAATTCAGGATATAATTCATTCGCATTGTTGTGCTGCCATCCCCACCAACAATTACCAAAACCTTCCATCACCCCAAATAACTACTCTGCACAATTTGAGCATTAACTCCCCATTACCAGGTTCAGAGGGACGTGCAGGGAACCAGGGCCCTGGCACTGTGGTGGGAGTGTAAATTACCGTAGCCATGACGAAGACCTGGAAATAACGAGGATGGCTCTTCTGTGCAAACGCCTGGCTATTGAGAGGAGTTCCAGTCCTATAGGGAAAATTTTTTTCAATCCCCTAATGGGTAGATTTGGCCAAACTCTTCCCGTGGAATTTGTGCAGATATGCAGATCGGGATGGGGGCTTGATAATTTATATCAGCTCCCCACCCATTGTTGTCTCCATATGACTCTGGGGAAAGTCTCATGCAGGGATGCGTTCATTGTATTCATTGAAGAGATGTATGTGGCAGCAGATGTCCAACCCCAGGAGATGATGAGTAAAATACAGCATGTGCACACCACGGGGTACCGCTCGGCAGTTAGCAGAGATGAACGAAAGAAGCACAGCAGTAGGCTGAATAACGGCCCCCAAAGATGTCCCTGGTTAAGGGGAGCTTGAGGGTGTGATTAGATTAAGAATCCTGAGATGGGGAGAGCATTCTGGATTATCCAGGTGGATCCAATGTACCTACCTATAAGGGTCCTTATAAGGGGAAGGCAGTGGGATCAGAGTCCCTTGTAGATGTGGTGATGAAGCAAGAGTTGGATTGTTGGGAGGAGGGGGCCCAAGCCAAAGCATATGGGCAGTCCCTGGAAGCTGGAAAGGCAAGGAAACATTCTCCCACAGAGCCTCCAGAAAAAATCTCCACAACACCTTAATTTTAGCCCCATGAGGGTGATTTTAGACTTTCAGCCTCTAAAGCTGTAGGAGAATGGTCTCCACTGGTTAAGCCTCTAAGTCTGTGACAGTTTCAGAGAGCAGCAATAAGGAACAAAACAAGCACATTATATGCCTAAGTTTTTAAGTCATAGCGAGGAGTGAAATAAATGAAGCAGAGAATGTATTTTTTGAGATTACATAGAGATCCAGGAGATGGAGGAAGTTCATTCAGGAGAAGGGAATGGGAATGGGGATTTTGGTAAAGTAAAAAACAAACAACAAAAAAAATTAAAATGAAACCATTAGAGGGTCTTGTAAAGAGCGATGTTAAGGGTGGGTCATAGGGAGAGAGGGTGTGGTTAGCACACATCCCTGCACCTGAGACCCCCCCCATAACCCTACTAACAAAAGCAAATAAAATCCAGTAGAGTTGATGTGAAACATGCAGCTATTAATAAGGAAAGTTCTGGCATCTGTGTCCACAAAGACAAGGGAGTAAAGACAGTGATGTCAGTTGCTGTGAGCAATGGGCTTTGACCACAGTCACCGAGGATCCTTCAGCAATTAAATAATATTTACAGCATTAAGCTTATAAAGTCAATATTTAGACAAACACTTTTTTGGGGTGGGGAAATGTAAATTGCCAACATCGACTCAAGGAATGACCATAAAAACCAGATTAGGTGGGAAACAAAGGAATTGAAAATGTTCCCTAAAATTGAATCCTCCCAAAGCTGGCTACAGATGTTGTAAAAGGCTAATTCTATCATGATATTAAAAGATGAGATGATTCCTATGCTGTTGAAACTGTTCCAGAACCTGGAAAATAAAGGAGACTTTCTGCCATAGGATAGCAGGGCCTGGTGTGTCCACCCTTGAGAGGAGGCAACTGGCCTCATTTCCAATTGGGCATCGTTCACTGCCTTCACCTGTCAAGCAGGCACTTAGTACCTGTTGTAGCAGCTTGGCCTTCATTCCACCATCCTTCCTCAGCCTTCACTGTTGGGTTTGATGGGGCCTCTCCTTCCCCACCTGCAGGCTGCACCCCCGTCCACGCGCTGGACCCATCCTGACCGAGAGTAGCCTCAGACCCCCTTCTCCCTACATCTCCAATCCAGTATGGACTTGGTCTTGTGATATCAGCCCAGATTCTTCAGAGAAAAAGAACCCATAGGATACACATGCACACGCACACACACACACACACACACACACACACACACACTTATTCTAAGGCATTGGCTTATGTGGGGGCTGGCACATCCAAAATCTGTAGGGCAGGCCAGCAGGCTGGAAACTCAGGCAGAATTTTTATGTTGTAGTCTTGAGGAGACGTATTTGTTCTCCGGGAAGCCTCAGTTTTTGCTCTTAAGGCCTTCAACGGATTGGATAAGACCTTCTCACATTTTTTTAGCATAATCTCCTTTACTTACAGCCAACTGATTGTAGAAGTTAACCACATTTACAAAACACCTTTACAGCAACATCTCGATGAGTGTTTCATTAAATGACTGGGGTTCTACAACCAAGCCAAGTTGATGCATAAAACTCATCATCATGTTGGCCTGCGTAGATTCTGGATTGAGAGCACTCTTCACTCAACTCCAACTGTCCTCCAACCCTCTCAGAAACCCCCTTCCCATTACTATCTATCTCATCCCCCCAAATTTCTGTTTCCAGTCAAGTCTCCTGCCTTCATTCCTGTTGATCTGGCCAGTTCTAGCCCAGCGTTTCTCAGCTTGGGGCCTGTGGACACTGGAAGGCTGCAGGTAGCAGTGACAAGGTCTTTGAGACTCCTTAGTATACTAAGTATTGTCTATAGATCAAATGTCTCATACACGTGTTTACTATTTTATCAAATAAATGTATATCAACTTGGGTCCAATGGAGAGAGGCCACCACCAATGTAAAACAGGGGAAGTTTAACATAAAAGAATTCTGATGCAATGGTGGATTAGTAACTCTGCCCAGCACCTCAGAATATAACCCGGTTAGGAAATAGGGCCATCGAAGATGCAGTTAGTTATGTTAGGATAAGGCCATACTGGTAGGTGGGCCCTAAATCCAATAGGACTGGTAAACTTACAGGGAGGGGAAAGGAGACACAGACTCAGACACAGACACACAGAGGGAAGATGGCTCTGTGATGACAGAGGCAGAGGCTGGAGTGATGAGGCCACAAGCCAAGGAACACCTGGAGTCACCAGAAACTGGAAGAGCCCACAAAGGCTGCCTCCCTTAGAGGCTTTGGAAGCAGCATGGCCTGGCTGACCCCTTGATTTTGGACTTCTGGCCTTGAGACTGGGAAAAAATGAATTTTTATTGTTTTAAGGCACCCAGTTGGAGGCACTTTGTTCCAACAGTGTAGGAGACCAAGGCAGATGGCTGTGAATAGGTGGCCAGAGGCCCAAGCCGGGCTGCAGAGCAGAGAGGTGACAGTGCTCTGGGCCTGTGGCAGGGTCAGGGCAGCATGGGGTGACCCTACACTACCAGCTACAGATCAATAATGCAGCAGAAGCAAAACACAGCCCACCAGTAGCAGGACGAGGTGCCCCCTTCCTCCTGCAATGCCCTTCCAGCCCCTGCCAGTAATGAAGCTTGCCATGTGCTCACTGAAAAAGAGAAAAGATTCAAGAGTCTAGTCCGCTTTTGCAGAGTGGCTATGAAGGATGAACTTGGAGCTGAGATGCAATAAAGTGGAAACTGGCATGGTGCTGTTAGAAGGAAAGACGTGCAACTTCATTTCAGAGCTTTACTGATTTCTAGTTGATGTTCATCATTATGAACTTCTCAATTGCCAGATACAAAGTGAGAGCAGTTAATATCTGGGGGTTTGCAGAATACTTTGATGTTAGAAGTGGGTCCTCCCCTTCGACAAGGTGGGAATATTCTGCTCTAGCTAGCATGCTTCTGATCAAACCCTGGCCCCGAACCCCAGGTGAAGTGCACCTATTGGCTTGATTCTGAAACAGCTTCTCTGTCCAACTACCAGGTTTCTGTAAGTCTTGGGCTATTCACTCTAGTGTGACTCATTTGCATGAATGATGGTAACACCTGAGCCCCTTCTCCCCACCTCTCACCCTTCTGAGTCCCAGGATACATTCAGCCTCTGCAAATACCTGCTCTTTCATCCACACCCTGTCCATTTTTCCCTAAAGCATGCAACCTGTTGCCTTTCTCCCATGAGAGGACAGTTAATTGAACAAATGAGTAGCTGTTTTAAGTAAGGATTTCTTTGCAGCTCAGTAGATTTCATTTGCAAATAACTGCTGTTGTATAGGTGGTATCTAATTTTATAACCAAGCTCGATACTAACTGAGAAAATCAAAAGTTCTGGTTAGTCTGCATAATAAGGAAGATTCTGTCATTCGCCTCTGCTCACTTGGAAAACTGTCTCTAAATATTACAAGTCACGGCAATGTGCAATCCCCTAAATGCTGTATCACCTGGTCAGGAAGATAAAAACCTAATACCCCCTCACATTTCATTGGAGGACTCTGAACTAAATGACATTTCTACGAAGTAGGCGAGACCAGGGGAGAGGAGAGAAGGAGAGAGAAGTAAGAGCAAAAGTTAGTTTCATTTAAAATGAAACAAGTAGGTCAGCTGACAATGTGCTAAATGAGCTTGATCGCTCTGCAGGTTGAAGTTTTACCTTAAACTCAACTTTTCGGTAAAAGAAGAAAAGAAAAAAAAAAATCTGGGATACAAATTGTGAAACTAGTAGTGATGATACGATACTTTAATTTGGTTAAATGTATGACAATATAAGTCAGTACCACTTTTGGCTGACACAAATGAGGAGTTATGCTTAAGTGCACAAATGCTTTCCCATGAGCCACTAGTTTTTGGTTTTAATAAGGCTCCCTCCCTTTAAGCAGATTGCCAGTAAATTCTTTTGCAAGTTCAAGGCTAGAAGACAAATGGGAACCTTGAGGTTTTTCCCCTTAAGATGGCTATTTCTAGTAGCAAAATTGTTAGAACCAGAGGGGGATGGGAGTGTGGAGGTGAGGAAAGTTTCCAAATCAAACATGTTTTGGGGGTAAGGAAATAGCACAAAGAGACTCATGCTTAAGGCAAAATATTTTTATAGGCAGATGATGTAAAGGGCTAAGCAATTTAACAAGCTGATGCACTAATGCAGAGATAGGGGTCCTTAGAAATGGTTGGGTCCAGCCTCATCCTGGTATAAACGAGGAGACTGAACCTTGGGGACTCACAGAGGAACTGGCCTAAAATCTCATGGCTGGTTATGAATAGAGCTATGTCTACTGGTTGATCTAACAAGATGTGTCTCCTCTTCTTTTCAACAAACCCGATAGAACTTTAGAGGTAACATCACTGTAGCATTTTTAGCTTCTTATTTTTAATATGTCCTAAGAGTCAGTTACCCCAAAGGATTGCTTCCCATTTGGGATCTCAGTTGCGAATGTCTCTTTCTCTAACCATGACCACCCTTTTGATCTTCTCTCCCATTCCTGACTCCCTCTTTCTTTTGTGTTGGTGAGCCTGACCCCACCCTGCATCACGCCCACCACAGGCTTCGCCCATGTCTCCTGTGGAAGAGGCATAGTTGTGAGAACACACACCCATTGGCATGACGTCCCAGTTGGCTGAGGACTGAGTTTGATGGCTCCATTGTCCCCCCATTGCCCAGGACTCCTCTGTAGTGGAGTCACTTCTGTGTAGCAATTGGGGCCTCCTGCCTCTCCAAACATCTTCCCACTCCACAGATGACCAAACCACCTCCTTTGTTTAAACTAAGATGATCCACGCCCACAGGTGTGATCTTCCTCAATTAAATTTGTCTTCAATCCAAAAGATCTATCCCTACATCTTTTTCTTTTCTTCTTTCTCTTTCTCTTTCCCTAAGATGCCATCATCTCTGTGCTAGATCTCAGTGCTTTAAGCTTGGCTGCGTATTACAATCACCTAGGGCTGTTTTCCTGTCTTGATAACGAAGTTAAAGCAGAGACTCTGGAGATGGGATTCAGGTTTCAGTGGCTTTTCAGAGCTCCCCAGGTGATCCCATTATACAATTAAATTAAAAACCCAATTTCCTGGCTCTCTTTTGCCTCAGTCCAACTTGTTGTTATCTTCACTCACCCCCACCCCTTTTGCTTCTTGCATTCTACTCGCCAATATTTATAGGTCTCCCTAATTGAGAACATATTTCCCTTGACCTTGTCATCTCCTTCACTAATCATACTATTTATATACTTCTGTTTGCTGTCAAATGCGTTGAAAAAACTGTTTGTACCTTCAACTTACATGTCACTACTCACTTTACTGGAAACCTGCCTTCCTAAGTCCTCAGTAAAATGTTTCTCTGAAAATACATGTGAACCTGATTTTCTTCACCCAATTTAAGAAACTTTTCCTACTGTTGCCCACCTCCCCCCTCTTGAAATGCTCAATTTTTATGACTCTGCATTGTTCAGGTTCTCCTCTTCCTTGCCTTTTCTCCTTCTTCATCTCTAATAGAGACATTTTCAGCACAGTTTTCTCAACTGCCTGGTTTTCTCTTTCCAGTTTCACTTTCTACTTTCAGGAATCACAAAGGGGATTTTTGTGCCGGGGTGGTGTTCCCTCTAACTCTTTTTCTGTCTCCTCCTCAGCTCTTTTGGAAAATGGGTTTGGGGAAGGATGGAGTGGAGAGAGGGGGCCCATAAATTAGAGGAATGAGTAGGAGCACTGCAGCTAAAACCCCACCGCATCAAATCCCAGCTCTCCTAAGTCGCCATGCGCCATTGGACAAGTTACCTAACCACTCTGTGCCTCTATTTTCATTGTAAAATAGAGAAAGTAATAGTACCTGCCTCCTAAGGTGTTTGTAAGGAAACAGATTCGTTAACACATGGAAAGTACTTAGAACAGGGTCTGGCTTCTAAGTGCTATATACATTTGAGCCGTATTTATGAGAAGCATCAATATAAGAAGAGAAAGTATTGTGGTGGTTAGTGTATTTTGGGGGCTCCATTCTGGACACTCACAGTGACTGGGCTTGCTCCTGGGTAGAAGGTCAAAACCTGTCGCAAGGCCATAAGTTCATCACACTCTTGTGGACCTCGTAGAGAGCCTCCAAAGTGAAGATGGGATGTTGCAGGGAAGGGCCTTGG
>PVIY010031061.1:0-30339 GCA_004026745.1 Myrmecophaga tridactyla | reverse complement strand
GGTTCGCTAAGGGCAGGAGCAATTGAAATACTTGATCCCACAGCCCAAGATCATCCCAAGCAGGAGCCTGGTGACCACCAGACCCATCAGGCCCACAAGTATGTTCTCCACTGAAGTACACACTGCCCACCCCCAGCCCCAGAGTTGGTGGCTTTTAGCACATACCAGGAAAGAAACAAAAGGCATCCAAATCTGAAAGGAAGTAGTAAAACTTTCATTATTTGCAGACTACATGATCTTACACTTGGAAACCATGAGAAATCTGTGACAAAGCCACTTGAGTTAATAAACGAATTCAGCAAAGTGGCAGGAAACACAATTAATGTGCAAAAATCAGTAACGTTTCTATACACGAGTAATGACCTATCCTGGGAGACAATTAAGGAAAAAATTCCATTCAACATAGCAACTACACAAATCAAGTATTTAGGAATAAGTTTAACCAGAGATGTAAAGGACCTGTACACGGCAAAATACAGAACACTGCTAAGTGAAATCAAAGATGTAAATAGGTGAGAAGACATTCCCTGCTCATGGATAGGAAGGCGACATGTCGTTAAGATGTCAATTCTACCCAAATTGATCTACAGATTCAATGCAACACCAATCAAAGTTCCAACAACCTATTTTGAAGACTTGGAGAATCTAGTTATCAAATTTATTTGGAAGGAAGGGGAAGAGAACTCAAATAGCCAAAAACATTCTAAAAAAGAAGAATGATGCAGGAAGATTAACACTTCCTGACTTTTAAGCTTATTATAAGCCACAGCGTTCAAAACAGCGTGGTAGTGGCACAAAGATAAAAGTATTGACCAATGAATCTAATCAAGAGTATGGAAATAGACCACCATATGTATGGTCAATTGATATTCAAAAAGGTCCCAAAACCCACTGAACTGGAAAAAATAGTCTTTTCAATAAATGGGCATAGGAGAACTGAATATCAATAACCAAAATAATGAAAGAGGAACCCTACCTTACACCCTATATAAAAATTAATTCAAAGTAGATCAAAGACCTAAATATATGAGCCAGAACCATAAAACTCCTGGAAGAAAATATACAGAAACATCTTCAAGATTGAGTAATAGGAGGTAGCTACTTAAACTTTATACACAAAGCTCAAGCAATGAAAGAAAAAAATAGGAAGTGGGAACTCCTCAAAATCAATGCTTCTGAGTGGGCCACAGTGGCTCAGCAGGCAGAGTTCTCACCTGCCATGCCAGAGACCTGGGTTTGATTCCCGGTGCCTGTCCATGCAAAAAAAAAAAATCAATGCTTCTGTGCCTCAAAAGGACTTTGTCTCAAAAGATGAAGAGGCAGCCAACTCAGTGGGAGAAAATATTTGGAAACCACATATCAGATAAGGTTTGATATCCGTTATATAAAAAGAAAACATATAACTCAACAACAAAAGAACAAACAACCCAATTATAAAATAGACAGAAGATATGAATATACATTTTCCCGAAGAGCTAATACAATGGCTAAAAAACACATGAAGAGATGTTCATCTTCATTAGCTATAAGGGAAAGACATAGAAATTACATTGATATCATCTCACACATATAAGAATGGCTGCTATTAAATAAACAAGAAACTACAAATGTTGGACAGGATGTGGAGAAATTGGGACACTTATTCACTGCTGGTGGGAATGTATAATGGTACGGCTGCTGTGGAAGACAGTTTGACATTTCCTCAGAAAACTAAATATTGAGTTTCCCTATGACCCAGCAATAACACTACTCAGTATATATCCAGAAGATCTGAGAGCAGTAACACAAACAGATGTTTGCATACAGATATTGATAGTGGCATTATTCACAATTGCCAAAAGATGGAAACAATTCAAGTGCCCCATCAACAGGTGAGTGAATAAACAAAATGTGGTATACAAATACGATGGAATATTATGCATCAATAAGACAAAATGAGATCCTGAAGCACACGATAACATGGATAAACCTTGAGGATATAATGCTAAGTGAAATAAGCCAGACACAAAAGGACAGATACTGTATGATTTCACTAATATGACCCTGATAAAGGTAAATTTTTAATGTAGAATCTAGGGGACCTAGAGATACACAGAAGCTAGAGATAGGTAAACAGATACCTAATAAGACTGAACTTAAATGTATGGGAATGGACAGAAGTGATGGTAGCTCATTAGTAGTTTATAAGTAATTTGCCATATTGAAGGTGAATATGACTGAAAGAGGCTATACAGAGCCATGCATCTCACCAATTACCACTACAAATATAAGTAAGTTTTTGCATATACCATTTCAAAGGCATAGATCTCATACAAAGAGTCAATAATAAAGGGGAGTGGGGGGAAACTACTATTGCATGCTATAGCCTATATTTAACAGGAAGACATCACCAGTACCATAGCAATACTAGGGGTAAATAATTGGGAGGAGGGAGAAGAGTTAAGGGGAGATTGTTCCTATGTTAGCTAAGCCCTAAAATCCACAGTTACCAGCCTTTCCAAGTACATTAACCAGTTGCATTCCTATATCTCATAATGTCAACATGCCTTTTCAGCATGAAGAAGACAGAACGGTCACTGCACAAATTCCTCTGCATATTGACAGATGGATCAAATGTGAGGGAGGAGTTATGACAGAGAGATGTGGTCTCTTTCTCTAAGCCAAACTCTGCAAATGAACTTCACTACCCTTCCCTCTATGTGGGACATGACTCCCAGGGATATTAAATCTCCCAGGCAATGTGGGACATGATTCCCACAGATGAGCATGGTCCTGGCACTGTTTGACTCAGAATGCCCCTTGATCAAAAGGGGTAAAAGAAATGAATCAAAATAAAGTTTCAGCAGCTAAGAGATTTCAAATAGAGCCGAGACGTCATTCTGGAGGTTACTCCTTTGCAAGCTTCAGCCAGATATTGTAAATTTTCATAGTATACCAGGCCTCAACCAACAGTATTCCTGATAACCCTGATAACCTTAAAGAATAAAGAATACCCTGGGCTCTATTTACGACTTTATAAAAATTGTACTTAGTATGTTTATTTTTTCAGAAACTTAAGGCCTCCAGATTGTTCCTATGCCAGATAAACCCAGAGGTGCCAGTCTCTCCAAGAACATCAACCAGGATAGACATTCCTCTATCCCATAAGGTCAGTACCCCTTTCCAGCATGAAGAAGTTAAAAGGGTCATTGCCCAGATATCCCTGAAGATGGAGAGAAAGATCAGGTAAAAGGGATGAGGTGTAACTGAGAAATTAGGATTAATAAATGATTATGACTGCTGAATAATTATATGGATGCTTTTAGTTTTTAGTATATTGGAATAGCTAGAAAGAAATACTTAAAATTATCGAACTGAAATCCAGTAGTCTTGACTTTGATAATGACTGTATAATCATGTAGCTTTCATCTTGTGACTGTGTGGTTGTAAACACCTTGTGACTGACACCCCCTTAATCCAGGGTAGGAGTAGATGAGTAATAAAGACATGCATGAGAAAAGAAGTTTATGCAAATGTTGCCTATTTTCTTTCACATTTTAGTTTCTAAGCAAAGCCACGAGTAATTGGCGGAAATTGAGAACACTAGCTTAGAACGCTGTTCCTTATCATTCCCTCAACTATAATTGTGCTCTGCAGAATCATAATAGATTAGCTTTAAAGTCCAGTGAAAAGGTCATGAAAGAAATCAAATATGTTTGGATAATACTCAGTGAGGTCTCCTGCTGTGATAAGGCCTAAAGCCATCTAAATGCCTGCGATGGTTAACTTTCCTGCCAACCTGGTTAGGTTATAGACAAACTAGCCCTAGGCTGATAGTTACTGTGAGTGTAGAGCTTAGGTTTAAATCATAGACAGTTGATTGTCTATGATTACAAATGCTATCAATGAAAGAGACTGCCTTTGGCAATGAGGGAGGTCTCACCCAGTCAGTTGAAGGCCTTCAAGGGAGAAGTGATGATTTCAATAGTCAGAAAAAAGAATTTCTATCTCTACTTTAGCCAGCCAGCTACTCCTGGGGAGTTCATCACAACCTTCAGTGAAGTTCCTAACTTGTGGCCTCCCCCATGAAATTCAGACTTGCCAATCCCCACAGTCACATGAGCCAATTCCTATGAAAAACCTCATAATATTTATATGCATATATATCCTGTTGAAATTCATATATTTCTTTGGGGAATCCTGACTAATACATTACCATATGATTCCAAGGATTCAAATGTAATATGTCTCCAGTGGTGTATGATTTCTGGGATGTTCTGATAGAATCACATCTTATTTAGAGTTTCTGGCCTGGACAGACTCATATTTCTGTCAAAATGAAGGCCACTAATAAAAGTCTGTGCTGACCATCACGGCAGCTAGTAGCTGCATGTGGCTTTGAACACTTGAAATGTAGCCAGTTCATGAATAAGATGTGCTATAGAGGGATTTCAAGGACTCTATGAAAATAAAGAATGTGAACTGTTTCACTAATATTTTTCATGTTAATTACATGTTAAAATGATAATATTTTTAAATATATTGTGGTTAAAATAGATTAAAATTCATTTCACCTGTTTCTTTTGACTTTATAAACTATGGCTACTAGAAAATTTAAAAGTATATATGTGGCTCTCATTATACCTCTATGGCTAGATAGTATCTCGGGGTTTGAGGTGGGCCATATGGAGGCATTCAAGGATGGTGATTAGGGATGTACCAGGGTCAGACAGATCCAGGTTCAATTCTCATGTCTTCTACTTCCTCACTGAGGTCCCTTGGCACATTACTCATTTCCAAATCTTAGTTTCCTCACTTATAAAATAGGAATAATAATAGTGCCTTCTTCTCAGGGATAATCAAATCTAACCTACTCATATCTTAAGATAAAACTTAGGTTCTTAGAATGAATTTCTAGAATCTAGAAATTCTAGATTATGAAAAGGGCAATATTTAAAAATGCATAGTTTTTAAAAGTTAGCTGCCTATTGAAACATAAGTAGAGTATAAATATTAAATGGTATAGTGGATCAAGTCCAAACAAAGCTAAAATATTCTTATGCTCTTTTTACCTTTGACCCATTGTTACTCAGTTGCAGAAATATATTAAGGGATGTGGCAGTAAAGATGGGAGTTATCTAAATATGGATTATGGATTAGTCTTGCAGTTTCTGAGTCACCTCTTTCTGTCACTCAAGGATGCAAACAAAGGGAAATGTAAACCAATTTTACTGTTTCCTTAAGAAAGATATAGTTAGCAAGTTGCATTCCCCCCAAAGGCAATTGAATGCCATCAAAATGTTAAGTATTAAATAAATTTGGATTAGAGGATGTGCTGGTTTGAAACTGTTGTCTACCCCAGAAAAGCCATGTTCTTTAATTCTGATTCAATGTTGTTGGGTAGGATGTTTTTGATTAAGTTGTTTCCATGGAGATGTGGCCCACTTAATTGTAGGACCTTTTGATTAGGTGATTTCCATGAGATGTGTCTCTACCCATTCAAGGTGGGGTTGCTTACTGGAGTCCTTTAAGAGGGAAGCATTTTGGAAAGAGCTTCAGAGCCCACACAGCCAGAGACCTTTGGAGATGCAGAAGGAAAACACCCCCAGAGCAACCTTTTAAAAGGAGAAGCCTACAGAGAAAGCCAGCAGACATTGCCATATGCCTTCCCAATTGACAGAGAAACCCTGAATGTCATCTCATTGGCTCTTTCTTGAGTCAAAGAATCTTTCTCTGGATGCCTTGGTTTGGACATTTTTATGGTCTTAGAACTGTACATTTGTAACATAATAAATTTCCTTTTTAAAAGCCAACCCATTTCTGGTATATTGCATTTTGGCAGCATTTAACAAACTAAAACAGGGTATTATTTGAACAGCATTGGTAATGGAAAGTGAACAGGACAAGAAGTCAAAGGACATTGACACAATCCTGGGCCAACCAGAGTCTGGGCCAAGGTCACATGGTATCTCTGAACCCTGGTTTACCCATTTGTAAAATAGACACGAGGGTGATAATACCTATCACAACAAGTTGCTTTTAAAGATCAAATTAAATAATGGATGTTTTAGTTTGCTAAAGCTGCTGGAATACAAGACACCAGATATGGATCGGCTTCTAACAAGGGGATTTATTTAGTTACAAATTTACAGTTTCTCAGAGGAAAGGGAGCTAGCTTTCATCTGAGTTCCTCTGTCACATGAGAATGCACGTGGCAACATCTGCTGGCACTCTCTGTTGAGCCTCTGGTTCCCACGGCTTTCCACAGGGCATGTCCTTTCTGCATCTCCAAGCACTGGGTCTGAGCTGCTTCTGTCTCCTCTGACTCTTCCTTTTAAGTCTTCCTCACTGAGGAAGGCACTGCCCTTACGTCTGATTACAGATATAATCAGCTGTAGACGAATTTCACATGCTGATGACTTAAGTCCACAAACAGGGCCCCATCACCTGGCCAAGTTGACTCCTGAACCTAACTACTACAATGCATGTAAAAAATACTTTTCAAGCTGGAAAGTATTACACAAATTCGAACTATTACCATTATTTTAATCTACTGTATTCTAAGAACAACCTGCACAGAGGTAGTGCCCTTTGCTCTGTGATAGAATGTAAAAGAGCAGAAGGTAAACGAGGATGGCTTTGTGCAGGCACTTAACCTCCCAGAGCCTCAGTTTCCTCTCCTTCCCGATCTACTTCACATACTCATTGTTTCATAAAAGACACACAAAAAGGCTCTCAGAAAATTGTGAAGTCCTGTATAAATAGAATGCACTGTTACTGGTTAGGATGATCATCCAGAGTTGATCTTACTGAGAAAGAGATGAAAAAATCCTATATTGGCTATCCAGGAACCCCTTTTACTGTAAAAAGTAGCCACTGCCAGGCTCTAAGATCTTTTCTTGTTTTTTTAACACACGTTTAGTAATTCAAGATAATAGCAGCAATCAGGTGTGGATTGATAAAGGAAGGTTAGATTATCCATCTTTTGCTCAGGTTTGGTAAGATGAAATTTAAAAGAATCTCTGCCATCATTTTCAAGTAAGGCCACGTTCAGCATAATATTATAACCTTAACTACAGGATGGCATTCCTAAGAAGAAACATCATTTTGTAGGCAGACCATTAAAGCTGGCTTCTTTGAAAAAAGTACTCATCTAAGGATTTTTGAAATCAGTATTATATAATCTAGGTACCCAAAAAGACATCGACAGGATTTTTTTCCCAGCGATTTGGTTATTTGAGCTCTAAGTAGGACATAAACAGATGCAACAATAACTACAAAAATGAGTCCTTAGAATTTCACATAAAGAAGTAATAAGTGCTTTTAAAGATAGTAGAGTAAAATGAAAGCACCATATCAACCTGTATGTAAATATTTACAATAGCCAGAACTCATTTTTCCCGCATCTTTAGATTTGCTTTTATTTTTTAAAGGGAGACTCCTGGTGCTAAGACAGTTCTCATGTCAGTGTGCACATCTCTGGCAGTCCTCGTTCTCAGCTTGAAGCAAATGGTGACATAAATTATATAATTTTACAAATTAAGTTATTCAGTTTTTAATGATTTTTACTTTGATTTCTTTCACTTTATTTAATTGCACTATTTAATTGCACTTTCCTGGCATTTATTTATTTTTGTATAATGTTTCCTCAATTTTGTGATCCAACATGAATGGAGGAAGCCGTTCAACGTAAAACTTGCTTCAGCCCCTGGATGGCACCTTTCATCTTACATCATGTTAGAGTGTTCCATGATTAACTCACATCAATCTTCTGTTCAAATGGGGACAAATAAAAACAAGCATAAACAACATATTAGCAAGAAGGAACCATATTATGTGAATATGCAAAATTGAAGGAGTAAATAGGAAGGTGATGAAGATGCATCATCCTAAATAAATGACACAGTTAAGTCAGTCCTGTCGTAGAGAATAAAAGAATAAAGCAAAACATCACCACAAAAGTATTGGTGAGGCAGCCAGAGGTGCTCTCCAGAAGCCTAGAGCTCAGTAAGTGTGTGGGTAAATCAGCATCCTCACAAGCATAGATCAATATATTATGGCTCTCTAATTCCAACCATTTTCACCTTTTAATTTCCATTTTGATCTTTTCAAATAGTTTTTTTTTTAAGTTTTGAAGCTAAATTCCACAACGACCACACTACGGCATCATTGATTATTCCTGAGAGTTACTTACAAGAGCAAGAGTTACCATTACTAACTCCAGACAAATCGTACTTTTTTTCTTACTGTTAGTACAAACTGGGCATGAGTTGTGGTCACGTGTTCATGCCTTTTGGTTACACCTTTCGAGCACAATGCTTTTCCTAGATCAATGCTTTTCTCAAACTATATCCATGGAATACTTATCTTGGAAAAACCCCTATCAAAAAAAAGATTCACTTTGGGAAATGCCATATACCATATTCCCTTCTTGAAGTTCACAAGAAATATTAGCTTCTTACAATAAAGGATCTATTTGTCTTTGCGTAACTCAGTATTTCCTAGGTTTATTTCCCCATCACACCCCTTTACAGATCATCTATGAACATTCTTCAGAACTTGCACTTCCAGAAAGATATACTGGGAATACTCCCTTTGCTCAGGGATAGAACTAGTTCAGATAAATATTACATCCTCCCAAAGCTTGAAAGCACCAGAAAGAGGGAATGGTGCTTCAACTAAATGAGTGTTGAGAAGGAAAGGATTTTTTGAAATTACGAGGCCCTCTGATTAATGGCAGACATTCCACCTACTTAAGGAGATTTCCGAGATTGAAAAGAGCCCGGTTATGCTGTGGATTTAGCTGCAGAGCCCTCTGATAGTACATCTTTGCTTCTGCTGTGTCTCTTGTCAGTGTTCCAAGGTTGTTCAGGGCACTGGCATGGCGTGGATACAACCTGAAAAATTAGAAATATTAAGTCATGACTGTTCAAAAACATCTACATTGGTTGGGCACAAGTTCGCTTGTTCTTTGCCCCCAAATTTTGACAACCAAAATGAAACCCTGAATTCTTTCATTTTAACTGTATATGTGTATCAAACTTTAATTGTCAATTTCGTTTTTACTTAATGAAGATAGCAGTTTAAAACTGCTTTGTAAATTTTGCAACTAGGATATAGAAATTTTGCAGGGAAGCACATATTTGACACGTAGTGATATAAATAAATAACCCCCATATCATGCAAGAACTGCAATAGTATGAAATCAACCTGAGTTAAATAATTTTAATACTTAGAGGCTTATAAGTACTTTCAATTTCCTTTGGTAGAAAATCTGCATTGCCTCAGGTACTGAGTTTCTGGCTTGGTGGGACTGCTGATGTGCTGTACAGTAGCCACAATTTACACAAGATTCTGGGAGTTCCTTCATGAGGGATCCATATGAACACCTTCAGGTTAGAGCATTGTAACATCACCCTTACTGAGAAAGGATGACTGTTCTAGTTTGCTAGCTGTCGGAATGCAATATACCAGAAACGGAATGGCTTTTAAAAAGGGGAATTTAATAAGCCGCTAGTTTACAGTTCTAAGGTCGAGAAAATGTCCCAATTACGACAAGTCTATAGAAATATCCAATCAAAGGCATCCAGGAAAAGATACCTTGGTTCAACGAGGTCAATGAAGTTCAGGGTTTCTCTCTCAAGTGAGAGGCACATGGCAAACACAGTCACAGTTTCTCTCTCATCTGGAACATTGTCAGGGTTCCTCCCTCATCTGGAAGGGCACATGGTGGACACGGCATCATCTGCTGGCTTCTTCTCCTGGCTTTCTGTTTCATGAAGCTCCCTGGGAGACATTTTCCTTCTTTATCTCCAAAGGTCGCTGGCTGGTGGACTCTGCTTCTTGTGGCTATGTCATTCTCCTCTGCTCTCTCTGAATCTCCTTCATTCTCCAAAATGTTTCCTCTTTTATAGGGCTCCAGAAACTTCTCAAGACCCACCCAAATGGGTAGAGACATGTCATCATCTAATCCAGTTGAACAACCACTCTTGGTTTAATCACATCTCCAGGGAGATTATCTGATTATAGTTTCAAACATACAGTATTGAATAGGGATTATTCTGCCTTTATGAAATGGGATTTAGATTAAAACATGGCTTTTCTAGGGGATATTCATCCTTCCAAACCAGCACAGATGACATAGGATGTCTCCCCCCAAAACTAAACTGTATCTCTGTGGTGGTTAATTTTATATGTCATCTTGGCTAGGTTACAGTGTCTAGCCATTTGTTCAAATAATGGCCCAGATGTTGCCATGGAGGGATTGCATAGATGTGATTAGCTATCTATAATCCATTGACCTTAGGTTAA
Organism: Myrmecophaga tridactyla; assembly: GCA_004026745.1. NCBI lineage: Eukaryota > Metazoa > Chordata > Mammalia > Pilosa > Myrmecophagidae > Myrmecophaga > Myrmecophaga tridactyla. The sequence continues at coordinate 20,049 of PVIY010031061.1, read as the reverse complement.
AATGACCCTTGATAATGTGAGCAGACCTCATTCAATCATTTGGAGGCCTTAAGAGCAAAGAACTGCGAGTTTCAAAAAGAAGAAATTTTGCCTCAAGGCTACAAAATCAACTTCCTTCCAAATTTCCAACTCACAGCCTCCCTATGGATTTCAGACTCAAGACTTCAACACCACTCTTACTGGAATTTCCAGTTTACTGACCTGCCCTATGGATCTTGGACTTGCCAGCCCCACAGCTGTGTGAGCCATTTCCTTAAAGTAAATATTTTACATACAACATACATATATCCTGTTGATTTCATTTCTCTGGAGAGCCCTGATACAGATTTTGGTGCTGAGAGTTCTAGAAAAAGAGAACTTTAAGGAGGAGTATTTTTGACGTGGTTCTGATGTTTTGGAATTGGTTCTTTAATACGATTAGATTTAAAGACACTATTTGATTACATTTCCAATAATAAAGAGCTTACTGACAGTCTATGATAAATATGAGGCAATGGGGATAGGCAAAATACCACTATTGGATGTTCCTACTGAAACACCTATAAAAGGAAAGGTTTTGGGTGACCACGTATTTGACATCTTGGAACACTTTAATCAGAACATTAATGAGTATAATGAGATTAACTAGTTGCTCCTAATATATGTAGAAAGTGGTGAAAGAAAAGGAGGTGCTAAGAGTTTCAAATACCTGGTTCAAGTGCCACATAAATGAAGTGAAAATGCTTTGAAAGAAAGCTTTTTCTCCTGTAGCTGCACAGTTGAGATTTCTGAAAATGAAACCCAGAGACTTATCCTGTGAATGGCTGAAATACAACATATAGTGACTTCCTAATCTCACATGGTGTCTGAGGGCCTTAATTCAGAAGGAACAAGAGAATTGTAAAGGTGGCATTTGGGTAGATCCTGGTGAAGCTGGGGACAGTGAACCCCTAAACTCTGCAGTGTCTTCCTTGCCAGTAGAAGCAGCCCTTCTACCGCTGTCAGAGGATGCTATACCTGCTTTACTGGATGAATCTATTATGGTCTCTCCCAAGGAAGCCACCTTTGCACCCCCCTCTGAGGAGGTTAACCCTGCTTTGCCAGACCAACCTGTATTAGTCTCCCCTGTGGAGGATGATTGCAAGATACTGTTGATTCTCCTTGGGACCCACCCATACCACCCTCCTTTGCTTCTAGATCTAGAACTAGATTGAAGTCCCAGTGGCTTCGATTCCTTGGCAAGAGCCAATTCCTTAAAACATACATATATTTATATTAAAATATACATCATATATACACATATACATATATACACATTTGTTCTTGTTGTTCTTGTTGGTTCTGTTTTTCTGGAGAGCCCTGACTGATACAATCTCCAAAACAGCTCCCCATCTTGACTTGCTTTTTCCATATTATTTCAATTCCCTCTCCTACTGCCATTCAGCTCCACACGACCTGACATAATTTGCAGAACGGAAATTCTAACAGAACCCTTAAAAATAAATAATAAATAATACACAGTGAAGTAAAAAAAAAAAGATTCCTAATGTTCAAATGGAAAGGTAAAGGAGGACTGAGTATATATCAGTAAACCAAATTTGTCTTGATTAAGGGAGAAGGGAACTGATTTCCTTCCTTGATTCAAAACTTAAAGAAGGAGGTGATGTTATCAACATGGTAATATAAATAGCTACTGAAAATCTTTTCTTAGAAATTAAACATCAGAAGTAGTCAATTCTGAATTGTTCAGGACTCTGGAGGAAGGTACAGACCTCACTGATGCCAAATTGAAGACAGAGAAAAATATCAGGTAGGAAACTTCTGTCTCAGACCAGTCATCCTCTCCCCTCCCCAATAGTAGGTCTCACACACTGTGGGAGGGACACAGAAACAGCAGCTGGGATTCCTCCCACTGGAGAAACAGAATATAAATTCTCTCACAGCAGTGAGATGCCCCCACTGATAGGAGATTTGGGATATGGGGAGGACATTTCAAGGCCCTGGTCAGTGAGAGACAAGGAGTCTGAGAAAATGTGGACCAGCCCTAGGTAAAAGTCCTTCCCTCAACAAAAGTCTTTTCCCCACCACTGAGGGAAAAGCAGCAGGTGACCTGATCCTTGTCTGGGGTTTGGCTGAACACTAGGATGGTTGGGGAAGTCCTCTGCCACAGATAAAGTGGGGAATACAGCTTTGCACTGAGCCAGACTTTGGCTGGCAAAGTGAGAACACAGCAACCCAACAGTTCCAGCCTGGTCCAGACAGACACAGCCTGGGTTCCAAAAGCAAACAGTTTCTGAGGACAATTAAGTTACCAAACAGCACCATCTGCTGGAGTGGACCGGAAAGTGCAAGAGAATTGAAAGGCTTTGCAAGAGACTTTCCAGAACATATCCCGGGCCCATAGGAGCTGGTCTAGACCTCTTGCAAGGAAATCCCCACCTTTGTTTTGGCTGAGAAATACACATAACCCAACTGTTAAAGCAAGGCCCTAAAACAAACCCAAGTCTTGCAGGCTGGTGAAAAACAGAACACCCCTGGGAGACAGCACACTTTCTTTTACCCAGAAACAGAACTTGCTGTGGTGCCCAATGCCTATCCCCAACCCTGAGGTAAAACTGTGGGCATTTCTCAGGGAGACCTAGGGCCAGAGCCAATAAGAAAACTGACTGGCTAGAGAGACAAACAGAGAACAAAGCCAACCAACAAGAAATCCCATGGCAGAAGAGATAAAATGACCCTCAGAATAAACTAAGTAAGAAAATCATATGCCTTGACAACAGCAAAAAAAATCACAACTCATACCAAGAAGCATGAAGATATGGCCCAACAAAAGGAACAAACTAACACCTTAATTGAGACACAGGAGTTGAAACAACTAATTAAAGATATTCAAACAAATATTCTCAATCACATAAAAAATCAAATCAATGAAGTGAAGCAAAATATGGCAAAAGAGATGAAGGATATAAAGAAAACACTGAGTGAAGACACTAAGTGACCAAACAGAAGAATTCAAAAGCTTAAAATACAAGTGGCAGAATTTATAGAATAAAAGCTACAATAGAAGAGATGAAAAACACAATGAAGACATTCAAGAGTAGATGTGAAGAGGCAGAAGAAAGGATTAGTGAACTAGCAGACAGGACATCTGAAATACTTCAGACAAAACGGATAAGGAAAATAATGGAAAAATTTGAGCAGGGAACTAAATGACAACATGAAACACATGACTATATGTGTTATGGGTGTCCCAGAATGAGAAGAGAAGGGAAAGAGGCAGAAAGAATAATAGGAGAAATATTCACTGAATAATTTCCCAACTTATATGAAAGACATAAGATTACAGGTCCAAGAAGCACAGCATATGTGAAATAGAATAGATCCAAATAGACCAATACCAATACACTTACTAAACAGAGTGTCAAATGTCAAAGAGAGAATTCTGAAAGCAGCAAGAGTAAAATGATTCATCACATACAAAGTAATCTCAATAAGACTAACTGTGGGTCTTTCCACAGAAAACATGGAGTGAGAAGGCAATGATAGGATATATTTAAGATACTGAAGGACTAAAACTGCCAACAAAGAAATTCTATATCCAGCAAAACTGTCCTTCAAAAATGAGGGAGAGTTTAAAATATTTATAGATAAATAAACACTGAGAGAATTTGTGAACAAGAGTCCTGCTTTACTAGATATAATAAAGGGAATGCTACAAGCAGATAAGAAAAGACAGGAGAGAGGTTTGGAGAGGAGTGTTGAAATGAAGATAAATAGTAAGGGTAATTAATAGGGAAAGAGAGAGAGAAAAAATAAGGTATGACAGATAAAATTTTAAGAAATGGTTGAAGACAGTACTGCCTTTACAGTAATAATATTAAATGTTAATGGATTAAGCTCCCCAATCAAAAGATATCAACTAGCAGAATGGATAAAAACAACAACAACAACAACAACAACAACAAAAATAGGATCCATCCATATGCTGTTTACTTAACACCCAAGGACAAGAACAGGTTGAAACTGAAAGGCTGGAAAAATATATTTCATGCAAACAACAACCAGAAAAGAGCAGGGATAGCTATACTAACATCAGAAAAATTAGAATTCGAATGTAAAACAATTAAAAGAGACAAAGAAGGACACTATGTAATAATAAAATGAACAATACACAAAGAAGACATAACAATCATAAATATCTATGTGCCAAACTGGAGTGCCTCAAAATGCATGAGGAAAACACCGACAACACTGAAGGGAGAAGGAGACACCTCTACAATAAGAGTTGGAGACTTCAATATACTACTCTCATCATTGGATATAGCATTTAGGCAGGGGATCGATAAGGAAACAGAGATATTGAATAATATGATAAATGAGCTAGATGTAACAGATATTTACAGAACATCGCCACCAACAACAGCAGGATATAAATTTTTCTCAAGTGCTCATGGATAATTCACTGAGATAGACCACAAATTGGGTCACAAAGCAGATCTCAATAAATTTAAAAAGACTGAAATTATACAACGCATTTTCTCAGATCTTAAAGGAATAGAGTTGGAAATCAATGACAACAGAATGCTTGAAAATTCACAGATATATGGAGACTAAACATATGCTTAAACAATCAGTGGGTCAAGGAAGAAATTGCAAGAGAAATCTGTAAATATCTAGAGGCAAACGAAATGAGAACACAACATATCAAAACTTATGCACTGCAGTCAAGACAGTGCTGAGAGTGACATATTAAAGAAGAAGAAGGAGCAAAAATGAGAAATTAACTGCTCATCTGGAGGAACTAGAGAAAAAACAGCAAACTAACTCTAAAGCAAACAGAAGGAAGGAAATAACAAAGATTAGAGGACAAATAAATGAAATTGGCAACATAAAAATAGAGAAATTCAACAAAACCATAAGTTGTTCCTTGAGAAACTCAATAAAATTGATGGACCCTTAGCTAGGTTGACAAAGTAAAAAAAGAAAGAGGATGCAAATAAATGAAATAAAAAATGGGATGAGGGACATAACTCCTGACCCCAGTAAAATAAAGGAGATAATGAAAGGATATTATGAACAACTATATGCTAACAAACTAGACAACTTAGAGGAAATATAAAACTTCCTAGAAAAGCATGAACAACCAATATTGACTCAAGAAGAAATAGAAGACCTCAACAAACCAATCAAAAGTAAAGAGATTGAATTTGTCATCAAAAAACTCCCCAAAAAGACAAGACCAGGACCAGATGGCATCACATGTGAATTCTACCAAGCAATCAAGAAAGAATTAGTACCAAACTAGTACCAAACTCATCAAAAAAAAAAAAAAAAAATTGAAGAGAGAGAAAGCAACCTAACTCATTCTATGAAGTCAACATCATCCTAATACCAAAGCCAGGCAAAGATACTACAAGAAAAGAAAATTACAGACCAATCTCTTTAATGAATATAGATGCAAAAATCCTCAACAAACTACTTGAAAGTTGAACACAGCAGTACATTAAAAGAATTATACACCATGACCAAGGGGGTTTTAGTCCAGGAATACAAAGCTGGTTCAATACAAGAAAATCAATTAGTGTAATGTACCACATCAATAAATTAAAGAGGAAAAACCACATGATTACCTCAATTGATGCAGAAAAGGCATTTGATAAAATTCAGCATCCTTTCTTAACAAAAACTTTAAAGGGTAGGAATAGAAGGAAACTTCCTCAACGTGAAAATGGGAATTTATAAAAACAAACAAACAAACAAACAAAAAAACACAGCTAGCATCATTCTCAATGAGGAAAGACTGAAAGCTTTCCCTTTAAGATCAGGAGCAAGACAAGGATCTCCACTGTCACCACTGTTATTTATTTAACATTATGCTGGAAGTTCTAGCTAGAGTATTTAGTCAAGAAAAAGAAATAAAAGGCACCCAGATTGAAAGGAAGAAATAAAACTTTCACTGTTTGCATATGACATTATCTTATATGTAGAAAATCCTGAAAAATCTACAGTAAAACTAGAACTAATAAACTAGCACAGCAATGTGCCAAGATACAAGATCAACACACAAAAAAATCAGTAGTGTTTATATACACCAACAATGAGAAATATTAGGAGGAAATCAAGAAAACAATTCCATTTACAGTAGCAATCAAATAAATAAAATATTTAGAAATAAATTTAACCAAGGACATAAAAGACCTATACACAGATATCTGTAAAATCTTGCTAAAAGAAATAAAAGAAGACCTAAATAAGTGGAAGGACATACCGTATTCAAGAATTGGAAGACTAAATAAAGTTGTCAATTCTACCCAAACTGATTTCTAGGTTCAATGCAAAACCAATTAAAATCCCAACAACTTATTTTGCAGAAATAGAAAAACTAATAATCAAATTTCTTGGGAAGGGCAGGGTGGCCTGAATAGCCAAAAATATATTGAGAAAGAAAAATGAAATGGGAAGTCTTAAACTATCTGACTTTAAAACATATCATGAAGCTACAGAGGCCAAAACAGCATGTGACTGGCATAAAGATAGATGTACTGACCAACGGAATTGAATTCAGTGTGCAGAGGTGAACTCTCTCATTTATGGCCAATTGATCTTTGATAAGGTGGCAAAGTCAACTTAACTGGGACAAAGCAGCCTCTTCAACAAATGGTGCTTGGAGAACAGGATATCCATATGCAAAAGAATGAAATAGGACCTCTATCTCACATCCTATACAAAAGTAATTCAAAATGGACCAAATACCTAAACATTAGAGCTAAGACCATAAAACTTTAGAAGAAAATGTAGGGAAATACCTTAAAGGCACAGGAAGTGGTTTCCTACACATTACACCCAAAGCACGAGTGATGAAAGAAGAAATAGATAAAGTGGATCCCCACAAAATTGAACACTTGTGCATCAAAGGACTTTCTCAGGAAAGTAAAAAGGCAGCCTATGCAATGGGAGAAAACATTTGGAAACTACATATCAGATAAGGGCTTAACATCCAGAATATATAAAGAGATCCTACAACTCAACAACCAAAAGACACAATCTAATTTAAAAATGGGCTAAAGACATGGGCATACACTTTTCCAAAGAGGAAATACAAATGGCTCAAAAACATATGAAAAGATGTTCAATTTCACTAGCAATTAGGGATATGTAAATCAAAACCACAATATCATCTCATGCCTATTAGAGTGGCCATTATAAAAAAAAAAACAGAAAACTACAAGTGCTGAGGAGGTTGTGGAGAAATAAGTACACTCATTCACTGTGGGCGAGGATTTATAATGATGCAACCACTCTGGAAGGCAGTTTGGTGGTTCCTCAGGGAGCAAAATATAGAATTGCCATATTATCCAGCAATTCCATTACTAGGTAAATATTTCACAGGAACTGAAAGCAGGGACACAAATGGACATTTGAACACTTATATTTATAGTGGTATTATTCTTGATTGCCAAAAGATTGAAACAGCCCCAATGTCCACCAATGGATGAATGGCTAAACAAACTGTGGTATATACATACAATGGAATATTATGCAGCTGTAAGACAGAATAAAGTCTTGAAGCATGCAAGAATGTGGATGAACCTTGAGGGCATTATTTTGAGTGAAATAAGCCAGAAACAAAAGGACAAATACTGTATGGTCTCATTAACATGAACCAATCATAATGAACAAATTCTGAGAGTTAAACTTGAGAACATAGGTGTGCTGGTTTGAAAGGATGAATGCCCCCTAAGAAAAGCCATGTTTTAATATAAATCCCATTTCATAAAGGTAGAATAATCTCTATTCAATACTGTATGTTTGAAACTGTAATGAGATCATCTCCCTGCATGATGTGATTTAGTCAAGAATGGTTGTTAAACTGGATTAGGGGATGACATGTCTCCACCCATTTGGGTGGGTCTTGATTGGTTTATTGGAGTCCTATAAAAGAGGAAATATTTTGGAGAATGAGTGATTCAGAGAGAGCAGAGAATGCTGCAGCACCACAAAGCAGAGAGTCTACCAGCCAGTGACCTTTGGAGATGAAGAAGGAAAACGCCTCCTGGGGAGCTTCATGAAACCGGAAGCAGGAGAGAAAGCTAGCACATGACGCCGTACTCTCCATGTGCCCTTCCAGCTGAGAGAGAAGCCCTGTGTTCGCCATGTGCCTTCTCACTTGAGAGAGAAACCCTGAACTACATCGGCCTTCTTGAACTAAGGTATCTTTCCCTGGATGCCTTTGATTGGACATTTCTATAGACTTGTTTTAATTGGGACATTTTCTCGGCGTTAGAACTGTAAACTAGCAACTCATTAAATTCCCCTTTTTAAAAACCATTCCGTTTCTGGTATATTACATTCCAGCAGCTAGCAAACTAGAACAATAGGTCATCAGAAGATAAAAAGAGCACTTGATTTGGGCACTTGATTCTGAAGGAGTATTGAACATTCAACAGGATTGACTGTAAAGATCCAGAAATGGATAGCACAATAATCTGTGATGGTTACACAATAGTGTAAGTATAATGAAAAAACTGAAGGTGAGTATGATTGAAAGAGGAAGGCTAGGGGCATGTATAACACCAGAAGGAAAGAAAGAGACTAAAAACTGGGATTGTATAGCATAGTGAAACTCAGAGTGGACAAGGATAGTGATTAAATGTACAAACATAAGAAAGTTTTTTACATGAGGGAGAACAATTGAAAAATTGAATGGTATATGGAAAAAATACAATTAATGCAAGCTAGGGTCTATGGTTAACAGTAACATTGTAGTGTTCTTTCATTAATTGTAACAAAGGCAATATACCAAAGCCAAATGTCAATAATGAGGGGGATATAATGGAGGGTTATGGGATTCTTGTTGTTACTTCTTTTTTTTTTTCTTCTTTCCTCTTCTTCTCCCTTTGTACAAGAAAGGAAATGTTCTCATATAGATTGCGATCGTGAATGCGTAACTATGTGATTATACCATAGGGATAAACATGCGGTTATGTTGTAGGGAAGTAGAATTGTGCAACCCCTCTGTAAGGTAGTGTGGTGGTCCCACAGGAGGCTAAATATAGGGCTGCCACAGGATCCTGCACCTCCATTATTAGACAAAGACTTGGAAGAACTGAATGCAGGGACATGGATAGAAACTTGCCCACAAGTATACATGGCAGCATTATTCAATTTGCAATGGATGGAAGCAGTCTACGGGTACACTGATGGATGAATGGAAGGGCAAAATATGGTGTATAATAAATATGATGGAATAATGAGCGGCGGCAGGAAGAAATGAAGTCATGTAGCATGCAACTAGGAGAATGAACCTTGAGGACATTATGTTGAGTGAAATAAGCCAGAAAAAAATGGACAAATAATGTATGATCTCACAAATATAAACTAACTATAATGAACAAACTCCGAGAATTAAAATAGAGTGCATAGGTTATCAGGGGATCAAAAGTGGGCAGAGATTGGGTAAACAATGATTATAAGTACAGAATGTTCAAATAAAGCTCACTGTAAAGGTTCCTAGATTGTAAGCTCTTACAGCAATCACATCTATTCCTCAATTTTAATTGTTCTTTCTAAATTCTGAGATGCTGTGCTTTTTGTGTATAACCTGGTAGTTCCCTGGAACATTGGGTATCTGTGGGATACCTGAGATTCAGAATTAGAATTCTGCAGCTCTGAAAGTCAGCATTCCTCTATACAGCAACTATTAAAGAAGCTGAAGAAGAGATCAGACTCCAGTTAGAGATATGAATGAAATGGACATGATTAGGACTAAAGTAAATCAGAATACAGTATAAAGGATGATAGTGTATGTATTTTAAAACTTCAAATTCTGTGGGAGGCCAAAGGAAGAGATGTTTATTTGGTCCAAAATTTAAACTTTCTGTAGCATGCTATCTAATTTAACCTGTCTAGTCAGTTTATTTAAACAATTTAATTACATGGATCCAAGAATAGGGAATGAGATCTTATTATTCTGTACAGGTCAATGTAATACTGGATACATTCCAGAGTATTTTTGGCTATTCTAAACACTAGACATTAAAAAGAAACAACTGTGTAATTATTTAGTAGTCACGTTGAGAGACTGGGGGAAAAAGGTGAAACTATTACACTTCCCCACCTGGGGAATTCCTGATATTCTCAGGTATTAGGGACTCCCAATTTAGTAAGCCAAGCCGTTGATCTTGAGGCTTACCCTTAGGAAACTTATTTCTGTAATGGTGAAGCTAGGCCTATGTGTAATTATGCCTGAGTCACCTCCAGAGAGTCTCTTTTGTTGTCTCTCTCTTTAAGACAACTCCACAAATAAACTCAGGACTACCCCCCCTCCGCCCCCATCTCTGCCACGTGGGATGTGACTACTGGGTGCAATTCTCCCTGGCAACATAGGATATGACTCCCAGGGATAAGCCTAGCCCTGGCATTGTGGGATTGAACAGGTCCAAAAGTGGGGGAAAATGGAACAAAATAAAGTTTCAGCGGTGTGGTGGTTAGGTTCAGGTGTCAACTTGACCAGGTGTTGGTGCCCAGTTCTGTTGCTGTGGACTTGAATCATTAGTATGTGAAATTCATCTATGGATGATTCCATCTGTGGCAGGCTAAGGGGAGTGTCTTCCACAATGAGTGAACTTTAATTTAATTAGCTGGAAGCTTACCAGAGAGAGGTCAGGTGGGAGCTCAAGACAGAAAGCCCAAGTAGCTCAGTAAACCTCATCTCAGCAGTGGCAGCTCAGCTCAGATGTTTGGAGATGCAGAAAGGAATTGTCCTGGGGAAAGCTGTTGGAACCCAGAAGCCAGGAGAGAAGGCCAGCAGATGTTGGTATGTGCCTTCCCATGTGACAGAAAAACTCAGATGAAAGCCAGCTGCCTTTCCTCTAAAGAACCATAAATTTTTAACTAAATAAATCCCCCTATTAAAAGCTGATGCATCTCTGGTGTGTGGCCTTCTGGCAGCTTCAGCAAACTAAAATAAGTGGCTAAGAGATTTCAAATGGAGTCGAGAGGTCATTCTGGAGGTTACTCTTATGTAAGCAGTAGTCAGATATTTCAAACTAACACAGTATGCCATGCCCCAACCAACAGTATTCCTCAAAACCCTGGGGAGTGCCCTGGTCTCTATCTAAGTCTCTATGAAAGTTTTAAGTCCTGAAACCCAGAGGTACTAGTCTCTCCAAAAACAACAACCAGATTCTTTCCTCTACCCCATAATGCCAATACCCCTTTCCAGCATGAAGAATTTAAAATGGTCATTGCCCAGATAACCCTGGAGATTGAGAGAAAAATCAGAGAGGAAGGAGGTGTAACTGAGAAATTAGGATGTAACAAATGACTGTGACTACTAAATATTTTATATAGTTGTTTCTTTTTAGTGTTCAGTGTTTTAGCATAGTCAGACGGAAATACCTGAAGTTGTAGAACTGTAATCCAATAGCCCTGATCTTTGAGAACGAATGTATAACTACTGAAAAAAAAAAATCAGTTGCCTGTTTGTGTGGGAAAAAAACAATCAAGAAGCCAAATCAATGCAGCTACATGATTTGCATTTAGAGTGGACAAATTTAGCAATCTACTAGGTATTCTTCCTTTTTGTCACCCAAAGTATTTTGCATAAGCCTTTGGAGCTATTTACGCAAGATAATGCCTAAATAATAAAAACAGAACCTGTGCTAATCTAGTCTCTTGACAATGAAATGCCATGCTTGCCACTCTTTCCTATACCTCCTAAGAAGATCAATTTAATTTGGGGACAGAAGGGACTCCTATTAAAAGGCCAATGAAATCAAGTTGCAGCAGCTTTTAAAACTTTGCTTAGTCCAGCATTTCCTAAATTCATTTGACCATAAAAAGCTTCCTTTCTCTATTCCCTTACAGGCCAGCTCTGTATACTCCTCAGAACTAGTATTTCCAGGGAGACATCCTGGGTAATGTTCCCCGACTGACAAGGGATAGAAAAATTTCAGATAAATATTACATCCTCCCAATGCTCTAATTATTCACAATCTGCTTTGGAGGCTGTTTGGAGAGATATATTATGAGAGGACGATGGAACAAAGAGAATACACTAAGCTGGCATATGTGCTTTTTGCTTACCTCTGATCACTTATAGTCAGCAAAGACAGTGACTCTGGTATTAACCCCTTTAAGAGCCAACCTCACTCTGGGCAGGAACTGAGGGATGCTAAGTCCTTGGTCCTCTCTTGGAGATACCCTTAGAGAATATTAGAGTTATGATGAGAAGCAAAATATGCTCCTGTACTAGACTATTCAGTCCATACTTAGAAAAGTCCCTTGGGCAGCATGTGTCTAAGAACTACTTTTAAAGTGCTTACAGAGAGCACAGGTCTCAAATTCTTTCAAAGAAGTTTTTTATGTTTTTTTTTTTTTTTAATTTTATTCTTGTCTGTGATTTTGAGCAAAGCTATTTGACCTCCAAAAGATGTAAGGGGTGTCCACACTGAACTTTAAGCCCATCATATCCTTGATGGAAAGGATGCAGAACTGGGACATTTGCATTCTTTCATCTCAGAACAGGTCATTTGGGCGGCTGCCGTGGCTCAGCAGGCAGAGCTCCGAACTGCCGTGCTGGAGGTCTGGAGTTTGATCCCTGGTGCCTCCTGCCCATATGCAAATTAAAAAAAAAAAAAAAAGAATAGGTCATTTCTTAATCATTCTTTTTTTACTTCCTTAGACTTAGAGCCTTTGAAATAAACATCTGAGTGAAAGCACTAACTAGAGAACAGCTTCTGCAATGAGCTCAACTATTAAAGTGCCTGTCTGCAATATAATGCAGCTGGTTCTATACAACTGGTTCTCAGCCCACCTTCTTTGATTTTAGATTCACTCACAATCCCATTGCCATTTAAATAAGTAGTCACGTACATGTCAAGTTCACTCATCAGAGAAATGTTTTTCGCTTTTTCTTTTTCTAATCAGAAGCAGAATATAAGTCCACCTTGGACTCTCAAAAATAGAGGCAAAAAGTGAGAAGGAAAATAAAGAGAAACAAATAGAAGACTCTGAGAGAAAAGGCATTTGATATACACTGTGCTCTGGGAATGTGTCTGCAGCTGCAGAACCATGAAGCTGAGGAGGAGAGAACTTCAAGGCTGGCAGTGGTCAGAGAAGAGGCTCTGTGCTCGACATCCTCAAGCCATCAAGAAAGGGGACTGCTGATACTTACAGTAATTTACTGATTCTGTTCTCCAGCACTGGAAAATTCTGGGAATCCAATTAGGTAAAAAATTGCTTTGAGCTTCACCTAATCACATGCAAGTATTGCATTATTTATAAAATAAAGATGAGTTTCATTCAAAGGATTATTCAACAATCAGGTCAGGAAAAAAAATCCCTTTTTAGTCTTATTTTTATATAGAGGTAGATACTTTATAAAGCATACTTTTCCCAGTTATTGCAGACTTAATGCAAGTACAAAATTTATTTTTAGTGTTTACTTTAAAAAAAAAAACTAGTGTTTGAACTGGATTGAGCCTAAATCAATCCTTAAGTTCCCAGAAGGGGAATTTTCTGTTGGAAAGATGAATAATTTAAGAGATGTGTGTACTGCCACATTGGTTGTCAGAATAAATTAAGCACATTTTGAGTCTGTCTTCTACAGGTATGTTTTACAAAAGTCCTACTACTAATTACTCCCTTCCCCTTCTAAAAAAAAAAACTCAGCAAAAGCTTCACTTGAACTGGAGCAGCGTGGTCATTTTCAGGACCAATTTTAAAGACAACTGTAAATAGTCACTGGATTTTCTTTCTCATAGTTTCATTTAACATTTATATTGTTTAGGGGGACTCGCTTGCTATTTATTATTATTTACATTTCTTTAAGTTAAAAATTTAAAACTTATTACAGGACATGTGTTATATTGTCAAATAATTCTCAGGTATAAGAAAGCTTTTTTCTCTCTTTATAAAAGTAATATAGGTATACAGATGTACTTTTATGGGCTGAAGAGAAGATTTCTTTCCCCAAGTTTTAGAAAATTTTGTTTCTTGATAAACACAACATACATTTGAGCATTTAGGGGTTCTCAATTTTAACCCTGTGGCAATCTCCTTAAGTAGAATTAAGGGAAGGAAGAGCAGCCTAAGTAAAAAATAGAAGCCAAGAACAAAAGAAAATGGGTCCAAAAGAACCAATGATTGTGTTAATGAGACTTTACATTTTATAGAGAACTTTCTCATACATTATTTCATTTATTCTTCATAACTCTTTAAGTAAAATTATTATTATACTGTTTTATAGTTGAGGAAAGGGAGGTTACGATAAATTAAGTAAAAAATAGATTAGGAAAAAATAAATATCTTAGAAGCACTTGTGTTTTTAAGTGCTAAGAAAGCAGACGGTTCCTGTAAATTTATTTTCCCAAACAATACGAGTCATTCAATTTTCAGCAAATAATTAATTATACCTACAAATTAAAGCTTCATGAGAAAAATTCTGTTTCTTTTTTGTTTCTTTGGCCAATCCATTCAACTACAATGTTTTAGGAGCTAGTCAATGATAGAAGTAAAATAAATTCAATACTCAATACTTGGCTACTAAGATACTTAGTCTGGAAAAACTTGTCTTCTCCCCCACAAAATGATATCTCTGAAAAGCACAGATTATGAACGCTATTTAGAATCAACAACACTATGTATAAGATGTATATACATACTGTGGTGTTTTGAAGCTGTATGCACCCCAGAAAAACATGTTCTTAAATCGAATCCATCCCTGTGGGTTTAAGCCTATTGTAAGTAGGACCTTTTGATGAGGTTTCTTTAGTTAAGGTGTGACCCACCTCATTCAGGATAGATCTTAATTCTCTTAATGGAATCCTTTATAAATATAATGTATATATATATATATATATATATATACACACACACACACAGAGAGAGAGAGAGAGAGAGAGAGAGAGAGAGAGAGAGAGAACCACCGAAGCAGGAAGCTGAAAGCAATAAAACCCCGAAAAGAAGGGACCAGCAGATGCCACCATATGCCTTGCCGTGTGGCAGAGGAGCCAAGGATTGTTTGCAGCCTGTCTTCAAGAAGAAAGCATTGCCTTGATGATGCCTTGATTTGGACATTGTCACGGCCTTGAAGCTATAAGCTAATAAATTCCTTCAATGATAAACAGATAAAGTGGGGTAAAGACCACAAGAAGACTCCTTCTGCTGTTTGCAGTCAAAGGTGTCCACTTAGATTCAGAAAAGCAACTCAAGAAGGGAAAACATTTGGTTGTTTTGATTGTGCTCCCTGCCCAGATGGGGAGATGGCAAATAAAACAGATGTGGATTAATGTATCAAATGTCCTGACGACCATTATCTGAAAAAGAAGAGAGATTGATGCCTCTCGAAAGTTGTGATGTTTTTGTCTCATGACCATTCTCTAGGAATTGTTCTGGTCTCTCTGGGCATTAGTTTCTCTTTTCTCACTACTCTGACTTTAGGATATTTATTTGATATCAAGGCACATCCACTGTCAGAGCAAACAACCAAAATCTCAGTTATGTCCATCTCGTGTCCTTAATGTTTGGCTTTCTCTCCTCCTTAACTTTGTTTTTCTCCCCCCTTTCCTAATAGTCTGGATAGAATACTTTTTAACATATTTTATTGTGAAATATATATACAAAAAAGCAATAAATTCAAAGTATATTTTAACAAGTAGTCTCAGAACAAATATTGAAGTATGATATGGGTTACAGTTCCACCATTTCAGGTGTTTCCTTCCAGCTGCTCTAAGACACTGAAGACTAAAAAGAAATATCAATACAATGATTTAGTAGTCATACTCATTTGTTAAATTCTGTCTTCTCTGATACAACGTCTCCTCCTTTGATCCTTCTCTCGCTCTTTAGGGATATTTCTCCTCTATAACTTTTATTGGTCAGCCTAATGCAGTCACCTGTATCCTGAGACAAATATTCTTTGGAGTCATATTTTCTGTGGCTGTTTCTGCTGTTTTAGCAAAGACCTTCATTGTAGCAGTGGCCTTCAGAGCCATCAAACCAGGACACACATTACACATGTGGAAGGTGACCCAATTCTCAAACAGCTTATATTGGTCCTTCATTCAAATATGTAACTGTACATTCTAGTTGGGAATCTCTCCTTCTTCCTCTGTCATGGACACACAATCTGAGTTTGGCCAAATCATCCTTCAGTATCCGTGCTGGGCATCCCCTCTGTTAGTCTGCCTTCAGCGGCTAGCTCCTCTCTTGAATGCAAGCTTCTCAGGCTTCATTTCTGGAGTGCTATGGAGGTGCGATCACTTCTTAGATGCGGCAGCCATGGTCAAAATAATAGGGGCATCGGAAATTAAGGATGCTCAGAAATTATTTCCTCAGGTAAATGTTCTTTAGGAAGAGAAGTTACACATCATTTAAAGCTCTGTATGTTAAGAGGAATTGTGTTTGCACATAATACTAAACATACATTCATAAGACTAAGGAATGCTGATTTAAAGGTATTAATGTATCTCAAGAAAAAAAATCCCATTGTTTAAACCCAACTCATTTTATGGTATTTGATTTAAGCAGCCTTGGAAACTAAAATGTGTTCTGATCTACTGTTCTTAAATTTTAACCTCAACTAAAGATTCAAAGACTATTAATCAAATATAGATAAATAAGTTTTAGTTTTATATTTTATTTCAGTCATTTATTATATGTTTTGCACAATCTGTTCAAAAGTTAAGGATGCTGTCAGATTTTCATTGCTTAAATTCTTTCTGAGGCATTTCATTGTAAATGTAACATTGCATTTTGTGTTCCAGTTTGCAATTTCCTTTCGGAATATACACACCCTGATTTATTTTTCTGATTTTCATTCCACACATTAATTTATTTTAGTCTAACTATGCTAAGGTCAGTCAGATGTTTATCTTCTATTTCCTATGGAGAAAAAATAATCCAAGAGAAAAATATGACTGAGGAAAAATTCAACCATAGAAACTGATTTTCTTTGAACTAAAAAATATCCAAAGTGAACTTCATTCCAGGAGTCAGCAGCATATTCCCAACCATCTTAGCCTTAGCCATTTCTTAAGTGCTGGGCTCCTTCATGTTATAACATTTGAAATACCATGTCATCTAATTGCACCAGGTATAACAAAGAAAGTTTTGCTGATTTGCTTTCTTTCAAATTGTTATCAATACCAAGTAAATATATTGTCACCTTGAATTTGCATTGTACTCCTTTCAATTCATAACAGATAACCTTGGACAAAAAACTCTTGTGTAATTTTGGGAAATGTGACACATTTTCCAATGAAGGTCCAAATAAATTGTTTGACCTCTCACAAAGGGTGACCTCCAGGAATGATCAGGAAGGACTCCACCCAGTTGATTTCCCAAGTCAACTTAGAGTAAAACCATGGTTTTCTGATGCTCTCAGGAAATGAGTCATTTTAAATAGTGGAATTTTCCTGAACCCTGATGATTTACCCTTTAAGTGCTAGAGGTTGGGATTTTATTAAATGAAATCCTTCTCTGCTCTTTTGAAAAGAAAATTGTGACCATAGTTTAACCTTTTCTCAGAGGCTTGGGGGTGATCACAGTGAACTTTCTTTTTTTCTGGCAGAATTGGAGAATTCTTTGGTGAAGTACAAAAAGAACTGGCCTTGGAGTCAGCCATGTGTGATTTTTCTGACTGACTTTCTGTGTGATTTTTAATTAAATGTGTGCTATAGTTGCTTTCTCTGTAAAAATTGGGACAACAACATAGCTCATTGAGCTTTTATTTGAACTAAGGAGATGGCGGGTACAAAAATACCCACCATCACACGTTACACTTCATACATTTAATGTTTTGGGCTCTCTCCCTTGACGTAATGAACTCATGCAAGGCTGAAGCAGCCAGCTTGCCTTCTCTCATATAGATTTCTCATCCTCTGAAAAATCTTTTTCTTCGCTGCCATCAATGGCCTTTGACTTGCTCCCATCAGTCAAAATGGCATCCATTATTTCCTCATTGCTAACCCATGAACACGTAAATCACCTTGTATCCATCTGTTTCTCCTACATTGTGGGTTCTCAGATGTAAAGGGCAAGTGACCCTCTCCATTTTAAGAATGTAGGAATGTTCTTTGTCAAACACTCACTCTAAAACTTGCCAATCCTTTGTGATCCAAAGCAAATGATCCTCATAGGTAACAGAGCAGACTTCTTCAAGCTTTTCCAGTATGCTCAACACTAAACAGAATTCCATATATGCTCAATTTAAAAAGCTACATCTAGGGTTATAAGGAGATTCAAATTCCTGGGTGGCTCCTGTGTGACAGATCAACATGCTTTGTGAAATTCAGCATGCTTAGTATTCTTGTTATCGGATTAAGACAGTCATGGGCAGGGAAAGTGTGTTCAAATTTCTGATTAATAACTGCCACATAAGGTGATCCTGGGAGGATGGTAGAGTGGTGGTGGCGGTAAGATAGCCCGAATACTCACCTTAGGAGTTTGGAGAGCACAGGGGTAATTTGCAGGAAGCCCGCCTAGATAGAGTAGCCATTTATAATGCTAATGAAACCTTGAATTCTGAAATATTCATGCATGGAAAATACAGAACGATAGGAGAATCAAGCAAAGAAAAATTATTTATGCATCTATCTTTGTATATAAGCAACAGGAAATTAAGACATCTTTGAAAAAAGATCTGGCTTTGTGACATTTCAATCACCAAATTATAATTCTCTATGAAATGCCTAGCACTAGTACATAGAAGATGCATCCTGTCTTTACTTATTCACCGGCACACAGACACTGGCAAACACCCTACCAAAGTGGACTAGTTTTATCACAAGTTAGATTGTATAGAAAACCTCATTGACTATTCTGTAGCTCCGCTAGATTTCTTCAATGCCCCATGTAGGTCTGAAATGTCACAGGCACCTTTCTAAAAGTTAACATAGCTAAATTAACTAACCCTGACATTTTTCCTTTCAATAAGCAAAGGGCCAGGCTCAGGGTGTCCCCAGTTCATACAGAGAATATGGCTGGGACAGGGATTCTCAAAGGTGGTGCAAAAAATAAAGTAAAATAAAATAAATCTGGAAAGCTGGTTAAAATATCCTAGAACCTCACTCTTAGAGACTGTCAAGCAGTGGGTCCAGGGTGGCACCCAGGTATTTGAATTTTTAAGCACAACCATGAATTCTGAGATAGGCATTCTTCTGGCCACAGTCTAGGAATCAGACTGCTCTTGTTTAGGGCCCATGAATGGAAATGTGCCTCAAGTTCTCAGGACTCAAAATCCATAAAACATATCAACAGCTGTTTTTATCTGAGATTGGGTATTATTTAGGACATGTGGAACAATAATTCAATGACATCAATAATTTAATACCCTCAACTATTTCAAATAAAGATGTATATATTTTTTTGCCAAGCTTTTGTCCCCTGACCTTCAGTAGAACAGTTCTGGGATGTGTACAATGGAATACTTTCAATGAAAAGCCTAGATCTCGCACTTTGTAAATATTTGTTGAATGATGAATACTAGATATAATTCCCTCTTATTATTTTTTAAAGTATGTGAATTATATGTAATTTCTTGAAAATGCTGAGGTACAGTACAAAAACTAAAAGCAATCTTAGCAAAGATCCTCAATTATGTCTATCAAATATATAAATTTATCTAATGATAGAAGATACTTCTCTTAGTCTAATCACTGTAAAGGCCCATGCACTACCGGGGGCCAAGACTGAGCCCAGTGACTCTGAGACCATGGCAAAACTGCCTCTCTAGGGGGATTTAGAAATGTGGGGGCTGTTCTAAACACTTCTGATGTTATAGTGATTGTGGGCACCTCTGGCATACAATGAGGAGCCAACAGCTCTCCCACTGAGAAATATTCCTTATTCCTATCAAGCTGTCCTCTGCCTCTAAGGGTGCTGTGGTGGAAATTTTAGGACTTCATATTCCTTCAGTCTTTCTTCCAATAGATAATTATTAAGCATTTACAAAGTGTCAGGCCCTCACCTACATGCAGGGCACACAGAGGGAAAAGAGCACCATCCCCATTCTCAAGAAGCTCATGTGGTGGAAGAGAGAGAGAAGAAAACCAATTTATTTCACTC
>PVIY010031060.1:19333-30437 GCA_004026745.1 Myrmecophaga tridactyla | reverse complement strand
CAGCCACTTTGAAAACAGTTTGGCAGTCTTATAAAGTTAAATTCCCCTTCTACCCAGGAAAAATGAAAACATATGTCCACACAAAGACTTATATGCAAACGTGCACAGAAGCTTTGCCCACAATAGCCAAAATCTGGAAGCAAAGTTCCATCAACTGTGAAAGATAAACTGTGGTGTATTCATGAAATGGAATACTATTCAGCAACAAAAAAGGAAAGAACTGCTGATATAGGCAACAACATGGATAACTCTCAAAATCATCATTCTAAATGAAAGAAGTCAGACATGAAAGACAATATACTTTATGACTCCATTTGTATGACAATCTAGAAAAGTCAAAACTATGGAGTCAAAGAACAGATCAGTAGTTGCCAAGGTGTGGGGAAAAGGTGTTGACTATAACAGGTGATAGAAATGTTCTATATCTTTTTTAAAAAAATACCAAAAAACACCAAACAAACGCAAACATTCCCATTTTGATCATTCCGTTCTACATATATGTTCCGTAATTCACAATATCATCACACATTTGCGTATTCATCATCATGATCATTTCTTGGAACATTTGCGTCTATTCAGAAAAAGTAATAAAACGAAAACAGAAAAAATATTCATACATACCATACCCCTTACCCCTCCCTTTCATTGATCACTAGCATTTCAAACTAAATTTATTTTAACATTTGTTCCCCCTGCTATTTATTTTTATTCCATATGTTCTACTCGTCTGTTAACAAGGCAGATAAAAGGAGCATCAGACACTAGGCTTTCACAATCACACAGTCACATTGTGACAGCTATATCATTATTCAGTCATCTTCAAGAAGAAGTGTTCTGTATCTTGATTGTGCTATGCGTGTACATATGAATCTATACATTCGTCAAAACTCATCAAACTACTCTTTAAAAGGGTGACTTTTATGGCATGCAAATTGTACCTCTATGAACCTGATTTAGAAAATCAAACCAAAAAACATATCCAGAGGATGGAGAAAGAGAAACGGGAAGAAGAGAGGAAGGGCAAGAGAGCTCATCTTCCCCATCTTGCAGGGAAGACAGACTCAAGGAATTCAAAGAGGGAGAACCACAAAATTCAAAACACCCATTGGATGGTAGTGGCAGAGGGAAGTAGTTAAGAGCGCAAGCTTTGATTTTTCCACCACTGGATTTGTGAAGAGTGAAGTATGGCGACACCGGCGTGGCGGAGAGCATGCTCCGCTCCTCAGGAGAGCATCAAAAGTCTAATCTTTGCAAGGGAACCGTTCCGTGGTGCATACGAATTTTAAATTCTGAATATCCTTTGGCCCAGAAACTCACTTCTATGAATTTATACTATGGAAATAATAAGGCAAGTGCAGGAATATATACATACAAAGTATTTATGACAGCATTGTTCATAATAAAGAAAAATTGAAAACGATGTAAACGTGTATCACTAGAGGAATGGCCAAATGAAATACAGTGCAATGTCACTCTGGAAAATAGCTCGGCAGTTTCTTATGAAACTAAACGTGCACTTACCGTATGACCCTGCAATTGCATTCTTGGAACATTTCTCCCAGAAAAATGAAAACTCACGTTCAGACAAAAAAAAAAAATCTGTCTATAGATATTCATAGCAGCTTTTTTCCTGATGTCCCCAAACTGGAAATGGCCTTCAGTTTGTGAATGGTTAAACTGCGGTCATCTATACCATGGAATACTACTCAGCAAGAGGAAGGGACAAACTCGATAGACCCAACTTGGGTGGCTCCTAAGGGAATTTTGCTGAGCCAAAAAAAAAAAGAATACTTGAAAATGTTGCATATGGTATGACTCCATTTTATGTAACATTTTTGAAATGAAAAAATTATAGAGATGGAGAGTAGAAGTTGCCAAGAGTTAGGAAGGGGTGTGTGTGGCTGTATAGGGGTGGGATAAGGTGTCCTTGAGGTGATAGGACAGTTCAGTGTCTTGATTGTGGTGATGGTTACAAGAATCTGCACATGTGATAAAATTGCATAGAATTAACTACACTGACCTACAAAAATAAGTGCATGTAAGATTGGTGAAAACTGAATAAGATCTGTAAATTGTACTAAAGTGAGTTTCCTGGTTTTGATATTGTAACTACGAGTATGTTACCTGGGTAAGATTGGATATGGGGCTTTCCTCTACTATGTTTTGCAACTTCCTGTGAAATTATAATTATTTCAAAATTTAAAGTAAAAACAAATAAATAAAACAGTGCACTGAACTGCCATTTTACTATTAAAAAGTGATTGTAAAAGGGGAGCACAGAGATGTGGCCTCTCTCTAAGCCAACTCGGCGGGTGAACTCACTGCCCTCCCCACAAATAGGACTTGACTCCCAAGGCTGAACCTGGACCTGGCACTGTGGGACTGGGAAAGCCTTCCTGACCAAAAGAGGGAAGATAAAGGAAACAAAACAACGTTTCAGTGGCTGAGAGATTTCAAACAGAGTCACCAGGTCATTTTGGAGGTTATTCTTATGCATTATAGAGATATCCCTTTTCAGTTTTTGGTGTCTTTGGAATAGCAAGAGGGAAATTCCTGAAACCACTGAATTGTAATCCAGTAACCTTGATTCTTGAACATGACTGTATAATACAGAGCTTTTACAGTATTACCATGTGACTATGAAAACCTTGTGACTGAGGCTCCCTTTTTCCAGTGTATAGACAAATGAGTAAGAATATAAAGACAAAAAAATAAATAATGGGTGGGGGGGATGGGAAGTTTGAGTTGTTCTTTTTTACTTTTATTTTTATTCTTATTTTTATTGTTTCGGAGTAATGAAAATGTTCAAAAATCAATTGTGATGATGAACATGCAAGTATAGATGACTGAAAACCACGGACTGTAGATTTTGGATGATTCTATAGTATGTGGATATAACTCAATAAGATTGCATTTTAAAAAGAGAGAGCACAGCACATTGTTGCATGGAAAGAACAGGTTGAAAATAATGCATGTAATGTCACCATTGTTTATGGAAAATTATTTTTATATGTATGCTTCAGCATATGGACTATATCGAAAAATGGTCACCACAATGATAACGATGTTATTTTGGGGAGAGAATCTTTTTTTTACTTCTTTCTTTATATTTTCTGCATTGTTTGGATTTTCTACAACCTGCATGTATTAGCTTGATGATAGAAAAATTAATTCTTTAACATTTAGGATCTTTGTTAATGTTCCAAATAACTATGTATTGGTATGGAAAAAAATAGTACATATCTCTTATGCCTAATAAAAAATATGTTGCAAAAGCAATGTAACCCATTCTTTGTAAATATAACTATATTTCTATATAAGCAAATTCTGGAAAATGCGTATCGACATATAAGCTGTGGTCACTTCTGGGTGTGGAATATGGGCCTATTTGTTTGTTCACCTTGTCTGTATTTTCTAAAGTTGCCCCAGTTACAGTTATACATTTTTAAATGTTTATTTATTCATTGGATAGCTTATAAATGTACACATTTCAAATATAAATGGTAAACAAATACAAAAAGGTATAAAATGCAAATAACTCCTCCCTCCTGGGTCATCTAGCCTCCAGGTTCCCAATCAGCGCCCCCAGGTAACCCCTGTTTAATGTTTTTTGTTTCTTCCAGAGTTTCTTCATATGAATATATATATAGTATTTTTCCCATTTTATACAAAAATTAGCATATTCTACTTTTCTGTGCCATCCTTTTTCAACTTGAAAATACATCCCAGAGCATTTTCTCTAACGGTATCTAGAGAGCTTCCTCTCTCCTCTCCTATTGCTGCATAGTCTAGGATTAGAGATTAGAGATGCTCCAGAGTTTATCTAACCAGTCCCTGCTGACAGCTGTATGTGTCGTTTCCAGTCTTTTGGTATTACGAAGAGTGCAGCCATATGTGAATCATTTCCTACTCGTGCAAGCTCATTATTTGCCCATTTTTTGTATTGGGTTAGTCTTTCCTGTATCAATTTCTAGAAACTCTTTATATAATAGAGAAATTAGCTTTCTGTTATGTGAGTTGCAAATATTTTTCCTGGTTTGTCATCTGCCTTTTAACATTACATATAGGGTTTGTTGTGATTGGTTTGTTTGTCTGTTTTAGCCGTGTAGACGTTTTTAATTTCTCTATAATAAAATTTTTCAATATTTTCTTTTTTGCCATCTGGATTTTTAATCATAGCTAGAAGGGCCTTCTCCATGCCAGAGTTATAAAGGAATTTTCCTGTGTTCCTTCTAGTACTTTTACAGTGTCAGTTTTTTTACAGAGGACTCTCCAGTTTCACATTGATTCAGAGGTATAGCGTGAGATGTAGACACAGTTTTTCCCACAGCTGTTCACCCATTGTCCTAACACAATCTACAAATATATATACTTATTTTAAAGGAGAATAAAGACTTCAGAGTCACAGAAAACTGGGTTTTCAGTATTTGTCTATTTTGTTACTTATTTGGCAGTAATAACTTGCAAGATTCACTTACCCTCTTGGAACCTCAGAGAAGAGAAGAGGGAAGAGATTTGAGATAAAGGAAATCAGAGAATGAAACCATTTGAAATGTTTCAAGTAAAAAAACTGCGGCTTCAGAAGTGGAGAACCTTTGAGCTCAGAAGGAACCCAGGCAGCCTCCCCCATCTCCTCACTATACAGATGGGGAAACTGAGGCACAGGCAGGGGTGAGGATTTGCCATCCAGGGCCAGGGACCCCAGGCCCTCTGGCCATGTTGCTTCCTAGAAGGCGCCAAGGAAAGAGGAGTCTGCCCCCACCCCACAGCTGGGGAAACCAAGGCCAAAACAGAAGTGACACCTCCTCCAAGCACCCCAAATAGAAACTGTGGCTTTCACCCCCATTTACCAGAACCAAACCCACCATCTTCACTTCTGCTTGAGACCTCCAGCACCCCTCTCCCCATCCCTTCAGAGAGGCCACCAAAAACCATTCCCCGACCCGAGGCCATCTTATTGTCCACCTGCAATTTGGGCTTTGGAGCCTCAGGAAACAGGAATCCCTTATCTGACCTCCAAAATGTTTCCAGTCAACTCTGGGGAAGCCGAATACCACAGAAGATCGTTTGCTCGGAGTTCAATAGAAGGCCAGTGGTTAAGCTGAGGCTTAAGCCCAGGACTCCAGACTCCAAGCCCAGCTCACTTCCTGTTATGGCTTCAGTCTCCCAAAAGTAGTTGGGTAGTTGAGTTCCTGAGTGGACCAGTAAGACCCATTTTAGGCCAATAGAGTGATAAGGACAAGACAGGATAGCATATAGGACACAGCCTTTGGAAGATGTGAATTTGATAACCAGCTTCAGTATTCAGTGCCTGGGCTGTGTGATTTTGGGCAAGGAACTTGCCCTCTCTGTGCCTCAGTTTTCTCATCTGTAAAATGAAATAAGGGAGACCTATTTCCCAGGGAGAGAGACTCCAGCAACCATTACCATAATCTACTTGCCCAAGAATTGGGCTCCAACTCTGGTCTAGAGCCCTGGCCCAATGCCCCGCCAGATTTGGGAGCCCTGCTTTCCTTCTTGGAGCTGACTATGCACCCCCACAACCCACCCTCTCCCCACAGCACTGGTGCTGCCATGGGCATAAGACCCTGTCCATACTTGACCCTGCCTGTCTCTACCAACCACATCCTGGAGACCCGGCCTGGGCCTGGAGTGAACGGTGGTCTCAGCAGTAAAGCCTTGAAAGGTGCTGTATTACCCCGTTTCACAGTAAGGAAAGTAAGACCAAGGTGGCCTTCCCCACATCAGCCTATCCCCAGGCCGCAGCCCAGGCGGCCCGGAGAGGAGTCGCACCTGCTCCAATTCTCAGACACCGACTGCGCCAGGCCCCGTGCCCGGCGTCTGACAGCCCCTCACCCCTATCACCGACCTCAGGCATGTCACCGACCTCAGGCACATATCACCGGGCAAACTCCATTTCACAAAGGAGGAAACCGAGGCACAGGAAAGAAAGGGCAAAAAGCTTGCACCAACACACGGGGCAGCTAAGATTTGAACCCAACCCCTAACCACTGCCTCATTTAAACTGCCTCTTCTTGCAAAAACAGATCTCTACATACCCACAGATTTGGAACGACCCAAGAACTGGTGATGGGAATGAGGGTTGGTCCCTGGCTGGCTGCTCCTGGGATGTCACTAGACCCATGTCCGCTGGGGCAGGGACATGCCTGGTGCCCACTGGGGACCTGCGAATAAGGACGGGGGGGGAGGGGAGTAGAGGTGGCCAGAGAGGCCCTGAGCGGGCTGACCTGTGAAGCTGTCTCAGCTGCCGTCCAGCCACTGTCTGCCGGGAGATGCAGAAGTTGGAAACCGCCCCGCTCTCGGCGGCCTCTCTGCTCTGCCTGCTCACCCCACGCCCGCCAGCCCACTTCACCCCGCTCTGCTCTCTTTGCCTCACACTCGCACGGCCACCGCACTTCTTCTTTCACCGGCAGCCGTCTCTTTGCTTCCTCTGAGCTGGCAACCACACCCAGCCTCTCCCCTTGATGGTAACTCCCAGGAGCTCTGCACTTCCTGGGGCTGCTGCACCTCTGCAGAGGGGCACAGAGTCCGCGGGGCACGGCACCTGCAGGGCTCAAAACCCACCTCCGCTCTGTGCCCCTGGGCAAGAGACATCGCCCCTCTGGACCTCAGTTTCCCCATGTGTAGAAAAGGGAACATTGATGATGGCAGAAACATCTGGCAACAGCGGCCCCTCCAAGTCAGTCTGCTGGGGTTCAAATACCAGACCCACAGTTTACCAGCTGGTGACTTTGGGCAAGTGACTTAAACTCTGAGCCTCAGTTTCCCCTCTGTAAGTGAGAGGTAATAACAGTAGCACATCATGGGGTAGTGCAGGGCTTATAAAGGTGATACTGGAGACATTTGGAGGTGCCCAATAAGCCCTCACATTTCACAGACAGGGAGCCTGAGGCCTGAGAGTCACCTGCCAGCGGTACCAGAGCCCTGTGGCCCAGCTGAGATGGAGCTCAAAAGGGGGCAGAAGAAAAGTGGGGCTGGAAGGCTGGGCAGCCAGCTACACCCTCTGCAGAGCCCTGTGGAAATGAGGAAGGGGTCTGTGCGTGCTGGTGACCAGAAGACAGGGTGCTCTCTCTCCCCTGTGCCCCATCAAGACTCCCCAGGAAAACTCTGACTCAGGGATGTCCTTTTCTATACTGGAGGGAGCAAAAGGGAGAAGCCAAGTAGGGTCTACTCTGGGGCCCTCCCAGTAACAGCCCTCAGCACACGTCACCTGCTCCCAGGATGTCGCCAGGTCCAGTCCAGCAGGTAGTACAGGTGGCCTCTGCAGGACGGGACAGGGGGCTGCTCCATGGAAGGCAGGGGGATTTCTGGGGAAGCCAGGCCCATGCAGCCAAGCCCCCACCCCAGCTGCAGCACGATGACTTTGCAGGGGCACCAGTGCACCTATGTCACAATTTTTAGTTTCCCTCTGAGTGACCTGGGTGAACCTTTGCCCTCCTCTCACTTTCATTTCCTGTAGCCACGATCTAGAGCTTAATCTCTAGGTCTTCCTTTCTGAAGTCTCCCAGTCACCTCCAGGGTGACATGCCAGGCTTCTTCCTCACTCCAGCGAGGAGGCCCTGCCACTCAGTGGCCTTTCCATTTCCCAGCCCGGATCTCTACCTCATTGTGCCCTACCTTATTTGGAAGGGCCAGTTATCTACCCCTGTGCTCTAGATCCTAAAAGACACTCCCCTGCTCAAAGGCCAGTAGCGGTTCCCTATTGCCTTCGTGACCTAGCCCCATCCAACTTCTACCTCCACCCAGCTCTGGACGTGCTTGCCAGGTTATACCCACCTCCCTGCCCTGTCCCACCTGTGACACACAGATGCACCTGGCCAGCGCTCCCGCCCCTCCCCATCCCTCGCGACTCAGCTCAAGTCCTGCATCCTCAGGGAAGGCTTCCCTGCTGCCTGCTTCCCTACACAACATTCTAGAAGTTTAAGCTTTAGCAGGCAGGACAGTCTACCAAGAAAGAGGGCAACCCCAAACCCTTCCCGAACCTGAGAAAGCCCAGCACCTTTCCTAGTGCCGTGTCTCCCCACGGGAGACCTACTCACCCTGGTTATCTGCAAGATGGAAACCAAGTCACACTGTGAAAAAGCCATTCACTTTTCAAGTCTCTCTCAATTCTGGATGCATCTGGAAGCCTCAGTTTAGGGCTAACCGGTCTCTAACTCTTCTCTAACACCGATTCGTGTTCCTTTTTAACAAAGAGAATTTCTAGAGAGATTTTAATAACCTTGTTTTGTTTCCATATTCTTTTTTTTTATTTTATTCTATTTATGGCAACTGACACTGATTTTCTATTTATCCGAGTAACACGAAATATTCCCTTAAAATGCATTTAACTTCTACAAAGTGAAATGATTTAAAGACAAACCCAAAATAAATAATGACACACGTGCTATAAATATTTATGGCAAAAAGTGGTGATAGTGGGGCAGGAAAGGAATTGCTGAAGTGTGAGAAACACAGATGCAAGCCTACATAAAAAACCCCACTGTTCTGAGGAGGGGAGAGAAGCCCCTCTGGGGCCACTGGGGAGGCTGACACCAGATTAAGGCTGTATCCAGGGAGGCTGTCTGGAAGTGTGGTTTTAGGAACAGGAACAAAAATGATAAAAACTCAAGGAGTCAGGTCTGGGCTGTGAGACCTCCAGCTGTGTGACCCTGGGCCCATCACTGGACCTCTGAGTCTCACATCCCTAGCTCTGTGATGGTGGCAGTAACACCCAGCTCACAGGGTGGATGTAAAACTGAGTAACTCACATGAACTGCCAAGGCTTTGGTCCAGCACCCTCTTGGCTCCATGAGTCATTGGACCTCCCCCCACCTCCTCCCCTCACAAAAGATACCCTTAGGACAATATGTGTTGTTTTCTTTTTTAAGAGAGAGGGACCAAGTGTGATGAGGTTACAACTGGGGTTCAAATACATCACTAATTTCACCGTCTCCTTCCCAGTTCCCCCAAGAACTCTGGGGAAAGAACTTTGGGTTTGTGGCCCAAGACTGTCATTTAGTAGCTGTGGCAGCTGAGGTAAGTCACAGTCACTTTCTGAGCCTTCATTTCTCCAGATTTAAAATGGGGATGCTTCAACTTTGTGATGATACTGTGAGCCAGTGATTGTATACTTCAGCTGGTTTGTATGGTGAGTGCATCTCAATAAAACTGTATTTTAAAAAAATGGGGATGCTAAGGGAAAGGGTTCTTGTCCCCTGAGTACAGAATATCAGAACCTCACAGGTCCACAGTTGCACAGGAAGCCAAGTCCTGCGACATGTAGATTAGTCCCCACAATCTACACAAATCACCACCAAGTCTGCCTTTAGCTGACTGTCACATCCTGTCAGCCTCCAGCTCTGCACACAGAGCCAACGAACTGACAAGTGAAACTGCAAATCTTGCAAAAAAGTATGAGATTTCACGAAGTTGACGGAAGCTGTGCGGGGAAAAGCTACCAGCCACCACTGACCACTGAAGAAAAGAATATCAAGAAGGGAAATGGCCCGGTGTTGACAAAGAGAATTTGACTATCAAAAGATTCAGAGCCTGGGCAGCTGCCCTGGCTCAGCAGGCAGAGCTCCGACCTGCCGTGCTGGAGGTCTGGAGTTCGATCGCTGGCACCTCCTGCCCATATGCAAATTAAAAAAAAAAAAAGATTCAGAGCCATCCTTGGGTTTGATTTCCTTCAAATATTTTTGCAAAATGAACTTCTTGCTGCAAAATCCCATTCAGAAGGAAAGGATGCTAACTTGCTCAACTTCACAGAAAAAAAAAAGTTCGATTCATTCTTTCTCCATTCTAACGCGTGCACGGCTGCCATTATAATCTAAATCGTGTAAATAAGAAGTAAAATGAACTCATTCTCATTAAGTCTTAGTTTCTTTTTCTAGATAAATCTCAATCCGGCCGGCTCTTCCCACTATTGGTCAAGTATTGGTCCTCTTTTTTAGGTGTCCTCACCTCAGACGGCCCCCCCCCCATACCGGGTGTTGGGGGGAAGGATCTCCCAGGGTCCGCCCCTCCCCAGCCAACACCGCAGACACCCTGCGCCCCAGGAAGAAGGAAGTCCCCAGGCGGCTGGGCGCACCCGGGTGCATTATCGTAACCACTCTGGGGGGCGTTACCATAACGACCCCGGGAGGTCTGCGGTCTTCAGGTGGGAAGCATCAGAGAACAGTCTGCGCCTGTCCCACCTGTGACACACATATGCACATATGGGGGGGGTAGTGCCCCACTACACATGGACTGAAGTCACTTTAGTCAACTCTTTTATTGTACAAAAAAAGGAAACTGAGGCCCGGTGAGGGGCAGAGTCCATCCGGTGACAGAGCGGGCACTAGGAAGAATCTAAGTAACAAAAGCGAACACTTGGTAAACGCCTTCCATGTGCCGGGCCAGGGACAGGCGGTGCCCACTTCTGCTGCGGGCCGCCTGGTACCTCGTCAGTGCTCGCGAAACCTGAGGCGGGAAAGCCGAGCCCCGCGGGGGCCCCCGACCCAGCCTTCCGGCCCCCCACCCTCGGCCCCCTGTGGGGGTGGGGCCTCCACCCGAGTCCCGCCCGCTCTCCAGCAGAGCCCACCGCCCTGGCCCGCGCCCCGCGCCCTGGAGTTGAGCTGCTGGTGCCCCAAGTGGGGCCGGGGTCACAGGCGGGCCGCAGTCTGCGCTCGCGCCGGGGCTCCTCCGCGCCCGCCGTCTCCCCTCCTTCGCCTCCCCCCCGGGAGGGAGGAGCAGATTCCGCGGCCCTCCCTCGGCCCTCCCGGCGGCCGCCGCAGCCAGCACGGTGCCCGCTCCGCCCAGCCACGGCGGGTCGGACGTCTGGAGCCCACGGGTCCCCGGCGGAGGTGAGCGGAAGCGGCCGCGCGGAGGTCGAACAGCCGGCCAGACTGAGGAACTCCGTCCGGGCCGCCAACTTTCTAGGGGCTGGAGCGAAAGAGTTAAGTTGGGGGCGGGCTGGAGGAGAGGGGAGCAGTGGGGATCCCGCGCTGCATCCCCCAAACTCCGAGCAGAAGTTTCTGGCTCTCTCTCCTGGCTCCCCCATCACCTGGGGCCCCGGGCTTCGATTGAGGCAGGACTGTAGGGATGGTTGGCTGGGGGTGGG
>PVIY010031060.1:0-19233 GCA_004026745.1 Myrmecophaga tridactyla | reverse complement strand
CTGCTCTGGACCGGGATCTCCCGCCGCCGCCGCTAGGGGGAGTGGGGCGGCTCGCACAGCGGGGGCGGTTGGGAAAGGAAAGGGTAGCTGAGGAGGGGGCAAGAAGTGAAAACCCAAGGCAACTTTGTGGCCCTGGAGGGAAGCGGACAGCACACTTCTGGAAAGCACTGGGGCAGGGAGAGTGACCGCTCAGTGCGAGGAGAGGGGAGTGGGCCTCAGTTGCCCCAATCCCTAATGGTGCCAACGGGTGATAGCTCCCGTGCCCTCATCCCACTCCCTATCTCGCTCAGCTGTTGTGGGGATTGGATTGGTTCAGGTTGGTACAAGAACTGCCCACCTGTTGGACAGAGTTCTTAGGAATCTTGTTAGTGCCTCTCCCCAACTACCCTTAGGGAAATTGAGGTCCAGAGAGGACAGGGACTGGCAAGTATTACCCAGCATCTCAGTGGCAGAGCTGGGACCACTGGGATGTCTTCCGTGCGAGAGTGAATAGTTCAAGGAGTGGCTGAGAGGCCTAGGGCTGGTGTCGGCCCCAGTGAAGGGCTCCCACCCTCTCCCATGCAGCTCTGCTTGCCCAGTTGGTCTGAGGCCTGAGGACCCAGTGGTGTAGGTGCTTCCAGGGCCCCGGAGTCATGACCCTGGAGGCATCCAGTCTCAGTGCTTCAGCTCCCTGCCCTGGTTTTGTTGCTGGCCCATTCTGTGGACCTGGATAAGTAGCTGCTCCCCTGGGCTTCTGTTGACCTATTTGTAAATGAAGGGGTTTGAATCAATGATCTAAGATATCTTTGTGGCTCCAGAATCTGAGATGGGGGTGCCTGTGAAATCCAGCAGCTGGAGCCTGGGCAGAAGGTCAGAAGGACAGGTGCCCGCAGTCTGTGGGCTGACCAGCCCTGGGCCCTGCACTTATCCAATCAGGCTCTCTTGTGTGGTTTCCTGCTGGGCTCTGCTCCATGCCCACAGCCAGGCCTGTAACCATGGGCCAGCCCCAGGACCCCACCTAAAAAATTCTAGGAGAACACAGGGAGGTTCTGAAGTGGAGGGAGGGGTTGAGGCCACTGCCCGCCCCCATCCCTTTATCTGGCCCCCGTCCAGGCATCAACATTGCTCTCTCCTCTTGCTGGATATTGAGGGACCCATCCAAAAATGCTAAGGTCAAAACACGAGGTTATCCCTCTGTGGGCCATTTAGGTGTCCTTAGGCAAGAGGCCTG
The DNA here is from genome assembly GCA_004026745.1 of Myrmecophaga tridactyla. Lineage (NCBI taxonomy): Eukaryota > Metazoa > Chordata > Mammalia > Pilosa > Myrmecophagidae > Myrmecophaga > Myrmecophaga tridactyla. The sequence goes on along the minus strand of PVIY010031060.1, from coordinate 18,023 downwards.
ACCTCTGACTTAGCTGTGGAGTGATCTCTGACTCTGGCCTTGGCCACCAACAAGCTCAAACATCTACCTGTCTCAGAACCTGGCTAAAAACTGACTCCTGACCCTTAAGATGGCCCAACCCTTCCAGACTCTCCTGGTCACAAGGGAACCCTAACGGTAGCATCCATTCATCCATCCATCCATCCATTTTACATTTATGCAGCCCCTGCTGTATTCTGGGTCCTGTGCTGTCAGCCAGTGAGACCAGCTTGCCATCATGGACTTCACAGTGTGCCCACTGCTAAAGAACAGGGAGGCACCTGGTTCTTTGGAAGCAATAACATCCAGCTTATGGAAGCAGAGGCTTCCAGAGGAGGGGACACTAGAGGTAGGCCTGAAAGGATGTGTAGGAGTTTGCTGATAGAGAAGGGTGGAGAGAGGACAGTCCACACAGATCCAGGAGCGACGGGAACCACTGGCCCTTTCCATGGACAGGGTAAATGAGGGCCTAGACTGGCAGGTTTCAGATCAGAATGTTCTCATTTCTGTCCCTGGAGTGGACCTGGAGCAATGAGGATCGCTATGGGGGTTGGGTTCAGGAGCTCTGGGTGCCATTCAGCTCTGCTGCCCAGGTAAGGGGCTGCAAGGTCTGAATTCAGCCTCCTTCTGCTCTCCACCCCACCAGCTAAGTTTAAACAACTACTGTGTGCAGAGCCCTGTCCTAGAAGCTCAGAGTGGCACGAGTGTCTCGTCAGGGTAGAGGGAAGCCTATGCCATAAGAACAAAGAGGGCAGCTGACCAGGTCTGGCTGTGATAGGTTATAGGGCTCTGCTCCAAGCGGGGGTTGGGGCTGGGAAGGTCAAAGCATTTCCTGGAGGTGGCTGCATCTGAGCCTGAAGGGTGGGTAGGGGTTTCAGAGGCTGGGGGGAAGGTACTGGGGGGGTAGGAGGGAAGCCTGAAAGAAGCCCAGAGGGTTAGAGCCAGAATAGTCGCCCCAGGCTGGTGGAGGCAGGAGGAGGGAGGATGGGGTGGGGCAGGCTCCCAGGGGCCTGTGGGGGCTGGTCCGTCCCAGGCCTGTTCCTTGGGGGGTGGGATTAGGAGGCCAACACACACACACACACACACACCATGGGAAGGAGGCACTGAGTCTGGAGGGGAAGTGGCTGGCAGGGTAGCCCGCCCTGTCTCTGACTGTGAGACATGCCTTTGTGTGGCGTCTGATTCTCAGTGAGTGTGCATGTATATATGTTACCAGGGCTGTGTATGTGCTTGCTCCCAAGGCTGTGTTATGTGAGTGGAGTGTGTATAGGAGTGGGGGAGGCGTTGCTAGGCAAGGTCTGGCTACCCTTGGGTCTGTGAGTGTGCAGACCTCCTAGAGTGCAAGGGGGGTGAGCTTCCCCAGGAAACCAGCCTCAGGAGCCCTATCCCACCCGTACCCACAAGTGTGCACAAACAACCTCCTGGGAACCCCAGGCCTGCAGGAGGATAGGGGGTGTGTGTTGGTGGAAGGGGACGTTGTCTGCCCCAGAAGGGACCCAGCCAGGCTACTGTGAAGGGGAACAGGAGCTGAGTGTGGAGCCCCCACCCCTGCCTTTACTGTGGGCACCTGGAAGCCATTAGGGGCCTGGGTGGCACCCACCCTGCCCCTGCACCACAGACTTAGGATTCCTGGAAGGAGTGGGCGTCCCCCTCTCCACCAAGCCCCGTGCCAGGCCTGATGGCCCATGTGGCAGTGGCCCCTCCCGAAGGCCACCCTCCCAGTTTAAGGGTGGTGGGAAGGGCTCCGTAGACAGGGGCCGGGCCCCCAAGAATCACCTCACACACACACACCCCCATTCCCAACAGAACTCTGAAAGCTGCGTGGCTCCTCGGGTTTCCTGCCTCCTCCTCCTCCCCTTCCCCCAACAGGCTCTCACTTTGTTTTTCCTTTCCAAGAGCTTCTCCATGTGGAGCCTGGCCAGGAAATTGGGGAGAGGAGGAGTGTAAGTGCCTGTGTGTGTGTGTTTGTGTGTTTATGTGAGGAGTGTGTCTGCTTGCTATGGGGATGAGCATGTATGTACCTTTGCATGTTTTGGTGTGTGTCTCTCAGCGTGCCAACAGGTATATGTCTGCAGGTGCATCTGTGACTGTGCAGCTACAGGTGAGTGTTGCCACCACAGCTCTGTACATTTGTTTGAGCATTTGGGTCTGTCTTTGAGTAGCTGTGTGTGTGCGGTGGGTCTTTGTATCTGTATGTGGGAGGGTGTCTCCAGATGCTTCTGTTGTGTGCACACATGTCCGTAAACACACACAGACCTCAAGGCTAGAGCCCGATTGCATGGGCAGAGGCCAAGTTGCAGAGTGGACGCTTGGTTGACTAGGGACCCCTTAGAGTTCAGCAGTGCCCAGGACCTGGAGCCTGGATCTGGGTGGCTGTGTCTGGTGGGAGCCTGTCTGTGCAGGTTGCTGGGGTTGGGACCTACCTGTTTGTGAGTGTGTACCTGCAGGTGGTGAGGAGACATCACTCAGCACTCAAATGTCAGAACTGCAAATTCCCAGCCTCCTGAGCATGCTCTCCAGGGACTGGGGCCCACGAGTCTGCATTTTAAGCATGAGTCCAGGTGAATCTTAAAGGCCTCTTCTGATTAAAAAGTGCTGATTTCCTCTAACCTCCACCCCCCCCCCCGCCCCCTTCTGCAGGTGGGAAACTGAGGCCCAAAGAGGGGCAGTGGCTTATATGAAGTTACCCAGGGTATTGGTAACAGAGCTGGGCCTAGATCCGATGCCTGGGGGAGGCAGACAAACTATAAACTAACATATACGTAAACTATATAGACTCTTGGGTGGTGCTATGGAGGGAAACAGGCAGGTAGGGGCATAGGCAAACAGAGTAGGGGAGGCAGCGATTTGAGGGTAGTCAGGAAAGTCCTTGCTGAGAAGGTGGCACCTGAGCAAACACCTGAGGGTGAGGTGGTCTCTGAAGGAAGAGCATTTTCTAGCCCAGGAAAGAACACATGCAAAGGCTCTGAGTTAGGGGTGTATCTGAGTTATTCCCTGGTGGGCAGTGAGGCTGGATCCGAGGGAAGAGGGCAGTAGGAGCTGAGGTGGATGGGACCTCACAGGCCCAGGTAAGGGCTTTGGCTTTGACTCTGAATTAGGAGCAACATGATTTGATCTTTCTGAAGGACCACTCTGGCTGCTGGTGGGAAATAGATGTTCCAAGAGCAGAAGTTGCAGTACTGCCGCTAGCAATGAGGCCAGGGCAGTAATTCAGGCAAGTGAGGACAGCTGAGAAGGTGGCAAGAAGTGCTGAGATCCAGGAGTCATTTCTTGACAGAGCCAGTAGAATGTGATAGATTCCTAGTGGCAGGTGACATATGAGAACGACAGGTCCAGGAGGTTGAGCCTGAGCACCTGGGCAAGTGGCAGCCCATTCGTTGCGATGAGGAAACAATAAGTCTGCAGAGTGGAACTGAAGTCCTGGTTTGGACAGCCACGCGGAGCTGTGGAGTGGGTGATTGTGTGGTTCATGGAAGAGGTCATGGCTGCAGGGGGTCTGCAGTCCCCAGAGGGACTCTGGGTGTCCTCAACAGCTAGGTGGGGTGGGATGACCATCAGCTGGGGAGCAAGTGAGGGCAGATGGGGCAGAGAGCTGGGCCCCAGGGCTCTCCCACTTTTAGAGAATGAAACAGCAGCACAGGAGACTGAAGTCAGAAGAAAGCCAGGTGAGTGAGGGCCCCTAGAAGCCAAACGAGCAAAAAGTTTCAAGGGGACACTGCTGGTAGCCTGAGTAAGAAGACTAAAAAGGGGCCTTTGCCAGTTTGGTAAGTCAACTTGACAAGAGCAGTTTGGAGGAGCATTGGGGGCCAAAGTCTGATGAGTACATTTTGGGGAAATGGAGGGTACTAAGGAGTCTCCCTTAGGCAGGAGGAGACATAGTGCATCTTTGCATGCCAGCGGGTGGGGGGAAGCAGAGTGGGTGGGCATAGGTGCAGGAGGTGGTAGGTGTGGAGGAAGGGTGAGGAAGTTCTCTCTTGGCTGCTTCTGTTTTTCTTATGTGAAATCAGGGGCAAGGTTTATCTAGAACAGGAGAGCAAATGGACCAGGGTAATGGAGAGGGCTGGCAGAGCGGCACTCAGGAGCCATTTGATGCTACTTTTAAATGACACCGGTCAACACGGTGGTGAAGGCAGGGGCAGGCAGAGTGATAGAGGTCACCAGGATTGGCGATTTGCCTGGAGGGTTAACCAGAGAGAGAGACAGAGGCCCTGAGGGTGTGTGCAAGGAGGCTGCCAGGACCATGGCATGTGATCTGGGAAAGGGGAGAAGGGATGAGGAGTGAGCAGCAGGGTCAGTGAACAGGTGGCAGATCGGTAGATTGTAGCTCCTTTGGGGATTGAGGAATGTTGGGAGTTGGTGTCGTGGAGAGAAAGTGGAATTGGCACCAGAGGGGGTCACAGTTCTTGGTAATGTCATAGGGTGTGGCCCCTGACATGATCAGCTTTGTGTTTAAACTCACCCTGGCCACTGCAGTTAAGGATGAACTTGAACAAGTCAAGGGGATGGGGGGAGGGGGCTGCAGTTGCCCAGGAAGGAAATGACGGTGGTGGCCTTGACCGTTAGTGCCTGTGGAGGGGGACAGCAGGTGGATCCAAGTGATGTGTGAAGACACCCTGACAGGACCAGGAAGTTGTGGGGGTGGGGGTGTTCCGGGATGTCCCCCACAGCCTGAAGGAGTGAGGAAGTGTCCCAGAGGGAGTATCTCGATTTGCCAGGAATGGTGTTGTACAAAGTACAGGAGAAGCCTATCATCTCAGCGTTCTGGAGGCTAGCAGTCCAAAACCAAGTGTCAGCAGGGCAACACGCCCTCTTAGAGGGGAGAATCCTCTCCAGACCTGTCCCCTGGCTTCTTGTGGGTGGTCGGCAACCCATGGCATTCCTGGCAGTATAACTCAGTCTCTCTGTCTCTCTCCTACTTCCTATGCCCAAATTTTCTCTGCTTATAAGGAACCACTCAGATTAGGTCCCACCCTAATCCAGCTTGACCTCATTTTAACTAAGAACATCTTCAAAGTTCTTATTTCCAAATAGGGTCACATTCACAGACCAGGAATTAGGATTGGAACATAGCTTTCATGGGGGACACAGATCAACCCATAACAAGGGCATCTAGAAGGAGGAGCTGGTTGTCAGGGGAAGGGAGATGGTGAATTCCATCTGGATCTAGAAGTGTCTGAGGTGTTCGTGGGACTTCCTGGTGGCGGTGGGGGGTGCTCTGGAGAGGGAGATGTGGGACTCGCCAGCCTGCGGTGCTGTCAGGGCCATGGGCAAGGGCGAGATGGTTCGGGTGGGGGCCCAGGACCTCCCAGCACTCAAGGGGTGAGCTGAGAGAGTCCCCCAGGGAGGTCTAGGAGAAGCAGCCAGCAAGCAGAAAGAAAATCCAAGAGCAGGGCATCCTGGAAGAGACGCCAGAAAGGGGAGTGATAGGCAGTGTCCAGAGGTCTCGAGGACAAATTGTGCAGACTGGGGTTAGACGGGGTGAGGGAAGGAGACAGTGAGTGAGTGTGGACCTTTCTGATGAAGTTGGGCCTTGGGGAAGGAGAGATGGGAGACGGGGGAGTGCAGGTTGAGGACAGCACTGCCAGGGGTGGGAGTGGTACAGAGGATGGGCCTTGGATCCAAGGAGGGAGAGCCCCTCTGTCGTCTTGGAGATGAGAAAGGAGGCTTGGGACAGGGCAGAGAGTGAGTGCCAATCTGATGACCTCCCTTTTCACTGTAAATTACGACATCAGATCATCTACCGAGAGTGAAGGGGATTGGAGACTGGAAGGAGGGGAAGGTTTAAATAGCCATCTTGGAGAAGAGGAGAGGGAGCCGATAGAGGGAACCTTGGCCAGGCAGTGTTGGGGACCAGCCAGTGTCGAGGCTCACTCCCACAGTGCTGAGATTCCACCAGCAGTGCACATCAGTGTTTTGCACCAGCAGTGCTTTTCCGTTGGAAAAACAAGGAACAGCCATCAGGGGGGCCGAGGCAGAGAGGAAGGCCGGTGGGACCCACCTCAGCTGAATGAGGAAGGAAGGGCATGGTGTCCCATGTACTGGTGGCGGTCAGCATGAGGCTACGGGGCAGGGCAGGTTGGGGACATCCATCTCATTTATTCAAAAGGGGGACATGGCCCTTTTTAAAGAGAGAGAAAATGTTTGTGGTAAGTGAGGGTGCCAGGGAAGGGCTGGTTCTGGGAGGGAACTAGGGGGAACACCCACACCCCACCACCTAATAGACTTTACTTCCATCATATCACCAGTGCATGCATTCATTCAACAAAGCCTCGCCAGTGTCTGCATTTGGATTCAGAGATTTCTGGATCAACTTAGGGACTTAACCTCACTGAGCATCCATTTCCTCTTCAGGAAATGGTGATGATAATTTCCATCAAGTCTGTTGAGAGGAATAAATGAAGCCCTGGGCATGATGCCTGGCCTGTGGTCGGCCCTCCAAAAATGTCATCATGTCATCATGTGCTGGGGCTGAAAGCAGCCAGGTCACAGCCCCTGCCCTCAGCAAACTCAGCCTGGGGTGGGGATGGGGAGCAGATATGGGCACTGATAAGTGGTACAGCAAGGTTGGGGTAGTGGTGGAGACGGGGGTACAGGGGCTGCAAGAAAAGATGGACCTGGCTTGAGGTGGTCCCAGAGGGCTTCTTGGAGAAGGTGAGATCTTAATGAGTTTTTTTTTTAATTGTGGTGCCATATGTGCTACACAAGATTGCCCATTTTAACCACATCCATGTGTACAATTAGTGATATTAATAGCATTCACAAAATTATACTACCATCACCACCAACTGTTACCAAAACCTTTCATCACCCCAGAAACTCTGTATCCATTAAGTAATATCCCTGCCCCCAGACCCTGGTTACCTGTAATCTACTTCCAGTTTCTAGGAATTTTTGTATTCTAGGTATTTTATATAAGTGAAACATGCAACATTTTTCCTTTTGTTTCTGGCTTATTCCACTCAACATGATGCCTTCAAAGTTCATGCATGTTATAGCATACATCAGAACATCACTCTTTTTATGGCAGAATAATATTCCATTGATATTATCTATAAACTGCATTTTGTCTATCCATTCATTTGTTGCTTCTACCTTTTGGCTATTGTAAACTAGGCTGCTATGAACATTGGTGTACAAATACCTGTTCAAGCCCCTGCTTTCGAGTCTTTTTGGTATATACTTAGGAGTGGAATTGCCAGGTCAAATGGTAATTCTTCGTTTATCTTTCTGAGGAACTGCAAAACTGTTTTCCAGAGTAACTACACCATTTTATGTTCCCACCAACAATGTACAAAGACTGTATTTCTTTATCTGCATCCTCACCAACACCTATTTCCTGTTGTTGTTGTTGTTGTTTTAATTATAGCCATCCTAGTGGGGATGAAGGGATATTAATGTCTAATTATGTTGGGCTTCTTTCTGTGTGCTTAATGGCTGCTTATATATCTACTTTGAAGAAATGTCTGTTGAAGTTCTTGGCCCATTTTTTAATTGGGTTGTTTATCTTTTTGTTGTTCAGGTGTTGGAGTTGATATATTCTGAATATTAAAATCTTATCAGGTATAAAAGTTTTGCAACTATTTTCTTCCCTTATGTAGGCTGTCTTCACTTCTTGATAATATCTTTTGATGCACAAAAGATTTTAATTTTGATGAAGTTCTGTCCTTTTGTTGCTCATGCTTTTGGTGTCGTATCTAAGAATCCATTGCCAAATACAAGGTCCTGAAGATTTCCCCCTATGTTTCCTGGTTTTAGTTCTTATATTTAGTTCATTGGGCCATTTGAGTTAATGTTTGTATATGTTGTGAGGTAGGAGTCCAGTTTCATTCTTTTGCATGTGGACATCCCATTTTCCCAGCATCATTTATTGAAGAGATCAGGTGAGTTTTTTTTTTTTTTTTTTTTTTTTTTTTTTTTTTTTTTTTTTTTTTTTTTTTTTTTTTTTTTTTTTTTTTTTTTTTTAGATTTCAAAATGTTTACAAAAAGCTGTATTTGATACCATGGCAAAATAGTGTTCAGCATACCTATAATCATTCACTCATGTATTCATTAATTTAGTCAGTAAAAGCAATTGTGTTAGAAGGGCTAAAGTTACAAGTGAGTTAAGACTTCAGAACAGAACATTTGTTCCTTTTTTGTTAGGATAACTTGGCTAACCCAGGCAAGGTTATGGTACATATATGATATATCTTTTTTTTTTTTTTATCAGGTGAGTTTTAAGGAGTTAGCCCAGGGCAGGGAGGGGACTCCTGGAAACTGGCCTGTACCCACAGGCCTGAAAACACAAAGCAGCCCCATCCTTAGAGGTAGGTGGAGATGGGAGCAGTAGTACCAGCCCTTCAGTGTGGGAGGTTGGATAGAGAAAGGCAAGACAGCAGTAAAGTTCCAGATGAGCCGCTGCGGCTGTGGGCAGAAGAGAGAGGAGATGGGGCAGCTGCAGACCCTTGCTCTCAAGCTCCTGCGTCCCGGGAGTTCTCCTGGAACACACCGCCTCCTCTCCTCTGGCTTTTGTCCCCACTGGTTCCTCTGCCGGTTATGCCCTTTGCAAGACTACTCTTACGAGTGGATGGTGGCCGCAGGCTAATCATGGTTTTCTCCCGCAGGTCCAAGGAGGCGTCCCCCCACGCAGTGGCCTGTAGAGCAGAGGGTCGCGGCGGACATCATGCACAGTCGTATCCTGCCCGCCACAGGTTCCCAGCTCTGTCCTTGAGGCCGGCCGCCGTCAATTCGAGCCCGGCCGCCGTGAGTTCGAGCCTGCCTGCGCGGCCGCACCATGAGCCACGGCCCGAGCCCCCGGCTGGCCGAGTCCCCGCAGCTGTCCAAAGGCAGCCTCCTGACCATCCTGGGCAGCCCGTCACCCGAGCGCGTGGGGCCGGCCGACTCGCTGCCGCCCACACCGCCCAGCGGCACGCCCTCGCCGGGCCCCCCGCCCGTGCTGTCTTTGCCGCCGACGCCCGCGCTGCTGGCAGACGGGGACTGGGAGAGCCGCGAGGAGCTGCGGCTGCGGGAGCTGGAGGAGGCGCGCGCGCGGGCGGCGCAGATGGAGAAGACCATGCGCTGGTGGTCGGACTGCACCGCCAACTGGCGCGAGAAGTGGAGCAAAGTGCGCGCCGAGCGCAACCGCGCGCGCGAGGAGGTGCGCCAGCTGCGCCAGCGCCTCGACGCGCTCACCAAGGAGCTGGCGGGCGCGCGGCGCGAGCGCCAGGAGGCTCAGGGCGAGTGCGAGGCGCGCGGCCGCGAGCTGGCGCGGCTGCGAGGGGCTGCTGACCGGACGCCCGACGGCCCGGAGCCCGAGCGGGAACGAGAGCCGGTGCGCGACGTCGGGTCGGAGAGGCCCCAGGGCAGCCAGGTGTGCGGCGAGAGGGGGGTCCACCGGGCGGGGCCTTAATTCTTGGCTCTGAAAGCGGACTGAATTCACGGCCCTGGGCGGAAGTGGGGCTTCATGGCTGGGAAAAGAACTAAGAAGGGCCTGGCTACTTGGGAGGTCTCACTGTGTCCTCTCTACTCCCACACCTGGGAAGTCAGCAGATACCACGGAATCATCCCTTTGAGCAGAAGAGGAACTGAGGGATTTGCCCGGGTGGCATAGTTAGTAGCAGAGCTGAATCCCCTCATTCCTCAATTTAACTGTGTGAGAGGGATATACATAATTATAACACAGATCAATCCAAGCTGAAGGGTGGAGTTTATCAGGGCACTGGGCGCACAGAGGTCCTGATCCAGACTTTGGGAAGGGGGCTTCACAGACGCTTTCCTGGATGAGGTCACATTTAAACTGAGTCTAGGACGATGTGTTCAAATCAGCCATGCAAAGTGCAGGAAGGTATTCAAGGTGATGGAAACTGCCTGTGCAAAAGCCTAGAGGCCAGTGCTTCTGTTGAGTTTGGAAATGACGCTAATAATAGCCCCCAGAATTCAGCAGATGCTGGGTAGGCCACGGTGGCTCAGCAGGCAGAGTTCTCGCCTGCCATGCCAGAGACCCGGATTCATTTCCCTGTGCCTGCCCATGCAGAAAAAAAAGAATTCAGCATATCTCTACACAGAGCACTAAGTTGGGCATCTGCTTTCCCTTACTTCATCTTCACAGCAACCCTATGGGGTGTTGGCTTTGTGGTTGAAGACGCCTAATGACATAAGTTAAGTATAGAGATCACCTAGCTGGTGACTGAAGGAGCTGGGGGAGGTCAGTGCAGTGGTGGGAGCCCAGGAGTTGCAGTCCGAGTTTGCACTCCAGCCCAGCCAGTGGTATGCTCTCTCACCTGCAGCACTGCTCCAGGAGCAGCTGCTTCCCACTCTGTTTCCCGGTTTGTGAAGTGGGGCTTTGGGCCGCACCCCCAAGGCCACCATCTGATATCTAGGAGGAGTAGAGTTTAAGTTACTGTCCCAGGTCAGATAGGGAAACCAAGGGCCAGGTGGGGGCAGGGCTGCCCCAGGCTCAACTGGAACGGGCAAGGGGAGGCCAGGCTGAAACATTTGGCCTTGGCCCTCATAGATTTGGGATCAAAGGAAGGCCTGGGGGTGGGGAGGGGCAGAGAGGAAGAGGAGACTGTTGGGGAAGGAAGGCTGCTCAACATTGGGTTAATAATTCCTCGTTATTTTCTGTCTGGGAGCTGGTTTTGCTCACAGGTGCTGCCTCTTTACCCACCTTCAGTCTTAGTGTTTGCCCCTAAAAAATGGGATCTTAGAGCTGGAATTTTCTTTGAGGGAATCTATTTCTTATCCACTATATAAATCCCTGCTTCAACGTTCCCACCAAGTAATGTTCCACCATATATATGTTTGCATACTTCCAGTGGCAGGGAGCTCACTACTTAACATGGCAACTCTTTAAGGATACTGAGAACCTTGGTGTGTGACTCTGAGTGCAGCTCCAAAAGGTGAGGGGTGAGGTCCAGAAGAAGCTGCATTCCTCCCTCTCCAGGGATAGTGAAGCCACAGAACAGAGTTGTCATCATTTTGTAGAAGAGGAATCTGAACTGGCATTCACTTCCTTGTGGCTGCACCTTGCTTGTGCCTTGTCGAAATAAAAGCCACATTTTCTTTTATCACATACTCCCTGGGGGTCCCAAGTACCTACCATTCTTCCCTGTTTAAGCCTTGTTATGCTCCATCCAGAGAGGCTGTGTGACTTGCCCTAGGTCACCCAGCAAGCTGACCCCAGTTGCAGAGCCAAGGAAAGGCTGTGAGGAAGGCAGATGGTGTTAAGGCTTAGCAGCCTCTGGTCCAGTCTCCACCTTGGTCCCCATAGGAACTGGAGCTGGTGGAGAGCCTACTGAAGAGCAGGCCAGAGGAGCTCGAAGGCTGCTGGGAGGCATGCAGCATCGGGGCCGGGGGCCCGAGAAGCAGCTCAGGCCGCCAGGAACGCAGCCGGCTGCCCTGGGAGGACCCAGCTGCTGCCGAGGAGGATGCCTCGAAGTTGACCGCCCTGCGTCTGCGGCTGGATGAGTCCCAGAAGGTGCTGCTGAAGGAGCGAGAGTGAGTCTCGGAGGCGGGCAGGGGCTGGGGCCCCCTCAGCATAACAGAATGAGACCTACTAAAGATGAAAGATATTTGGGCTCGAGTCTTGGAACTTTAGAGCAGTAGTACACAAGGTACACAAGGCAAGTTTTTATTTATTCATTCCAGTAATACATATTAGGCTTCTGTCTCAGTCAAGCACTGCTCGGCACCAACTGTACAGCTGGTAAGAAAACCACCCCCTCAGGGGGCTTATGCTCCTGTGGGAGGAGAGTGCTGGGTTTATGAGCAAAGAGGGAGAGCGGGGGGGTGCTGAGGAGGCAGTTGGTATAAGAACGAGCCCCTGAAACAGGTCGGGGCTGGAGGTGAAAACGTGAGAGTTGTCAGGGAGTAGCTGATAATGTCCTGAGCCCGGCTGCAGTCAGGGAGGGGGTGTGGGTAAGAGCCCTAGAGCCCTTAAAGTTTAGAGGTGGGAGAGAGGAGCAGGAGCCTCCCATGAGGGGGAGGAGAAACCGGGAGAGGGGGTGCCCTGGAAGGCAAATGAAGACACCGTTTTGCAGAGGAGAGAGTGAACCGTGGGCTCAAGTCAGTGAGGACTGAGCCTGGGCCTCGCGCTTAGAACAGGAAGGTGACCAGTGGCCAGGGCACCAGCCTGATGATACTACTTTATAATACCACCTCTTCTGCCCCCAAAATAAAAATGTAAACAGTATAACCTACTGGCATACATTTTTATTTAAAATCAACAGAACGCCCTAACTGTAATATAAAGTTCCATTAAAAGGAAAGGGATTACTAATAACCTTTGTGTCTTGCGGTACAGCGGGGCTCAGGCACAGCTCTGCCCGAGGAAATAGCGAGGCGGTCAGCATCTTGCACCATTGCATGGCCTGCTAGTGAGGAGGTAGCAGCAGCCGATACGTGCAGGCCACAGACCATGAGTCAGGTGCTGGGCTAAAGGTCTGTGCAGTGTTGCTCGTTTCTGTCCCTCACGGGACCGCTACAGAGGCGGCTGGTGCAGGCGTGCGGGGTTCCATTTCGGGTACACTAGGGTGGTGCCAAGTGAGGAACCACAGTCTGGTAAAAGTTCTGAACGAAGCCAGGTTCCCTTCCGGGAGAACAGTATAGGTGAAAATACAAGAAATCCCTTCTGCCTATCTGTAAGTCAGAATGAGGTTCTCTGCTCAGGTGGTTTTAACCCCAGGAACGTCCAGCAGACAAGCCCACGCTGCACAGAATGCAGGATAAACCCCCGACTGGTGAGATGTCCTGGGCACTGGGTAGAGTCAGTCACCCCCACATACCCCTACTAAATGGCCCCAGTCATTGTGACAGCCATGAATTTTCAACTTGCATCCTGGAGGGTAGCATCGCACACTCTGAGAACCTGTGTTCAAAAGGGTAGAGTGATAACTCCCAGAAGCGGAGAGCCGTGCTGGGGGGTTAGGGAGGGCATGCATGAGGATGATGAGCACCTGTGCAGGGGAGCCCCTCTTGTGCACATTACCCATGGCACTGCGTTCACGTTCAGGGCAGGTGGGGTTCCCGAGAGAACATGGGCATCCCACCCTCTGCAGTGTTTTCCAGCCTCACAGGGAACCACAGTATGTAAAACAGATAGGAGCAGGGCCATGCTTTACAGTGCTTCTGGGGCCCAGGGGGAAGAAGGGAGGCCCTGCACCCTGGGAACCTCATCACCTCCCCACGCTATCCACTGGCCACCTGCACTTGGGAGGGACGTGGTCCCTGGAGAATGGCAAGAGCAGGCACTTGCCTCTGTGGCACACCAGAGCCTTGAATGCCGAGGCAAGGACTTTGGATGTGGGCCTGGCGGGTACAGGAATGGACAGCAGGGCTACTCTCAGCGAGGGCTCTGAGGAAAGAGCCTTGGTGGCCTCACCCCGATGTCTTCCCTCCCCTGCACTTCCCCCCTTCCCAGGGACAAACTGGCACTGAGCAGAAATATTGAGAAGCTGGAGGGAGAGCTCAGCCAGTGGAAGATCAAGTACGAGGAGCTGAGCAAGACCAAACAAGAGATGCTTAAGCAAGTGAGTCTTGGAGACCACTGGGGTGTTTTGGGGGGCAGCAGCATCATATTGTTGAATTTCAGCTGGGGAGATGGGAGAAGGATGGGAATTCATTCATTTAGCAACTGTTCAGACAAGGCAGGCCAGGGCCCTGCCTTCAGGAAGTCACCTCATGGGGGTCATTGGAGATCAGCAGTCACCAGGCAGATAAATTTATGAGCTATGAAGGAGTCAAAACAATGAAAGGGATGGGGTGGTGGTCAGGGAAGGTTTCTCTAAGAAGGTGATATTTGAGGCTCTGGCCTCAAGGGATTAAAAGAAACCATCCTTGAGAAAACATGGGGCAAAGTATTACAGACAGAGGGCACAGCAATCGCAGACATCCTGGGGCAGAAGGAAGCTTAGCATGTGTGAGAAACGGAGGTCACTGTGGTGTCACCCCCATCATACAAATGAAGAAACTGAAGCTGCAGCTGGCAGAGGGAATTCTACCACCCAGCGGGGTCTGGGCAGGCAGGGGAACAGGCTACTGCCTCTTGTGTGGGCCCTGATGGCCACCAGGGGGCGCAGCCACCTAGAGAAAGCCGGGTGGAAAAGCAGAAAGCTGCTTTTCCAGAAGGTGAGAGGACCACCGACCTCAGATCCTCAGCTCTGCCCTGGAAGGGAACAAGCTTATCCAGACCTGGCCTTCTGGTCAGATCTCCTAGGAAATCTAAAATACAGATTTCCAGACCCCACCCCAGCCCTCCTGAATCAGAACCTTTGGGGATTGGGTCCAGGAATCTCTCCCTCTTTTCTAATTGTGACCTATAATCATTTGCAGAACAATGACTAAAACACAAATGTGTATTGGCAGTAAGTAATCAGTGGCCCATTTGGGCACCACCTCAGGCTCCTTGCCAAGTGCTCTCCTGAGCCAGCCCCCACCCCAGGTGGTTCCTGGAGGTATCCTGGGGTGTCTCGCATAACCAGTCTAGCAAATAATTATCAGGGTTTTCTTTTGTAGCCAGCCGGCTTCCTTTCCTCAGCACTACATACTGAAAACTCATCCAGGTGGTTGCAGGGAGCAGGGAGTAGGGAGTGTAGTGGTTTGTTTATTTTCCCTGCTGTATGGCAGGAAATCTGTTACTTTAAAAGCACCTGATGATCTGACGCTGCCAGGCCTGTGCCATGTGCACACCTGTGTTTGAGTCTGCTCGATTCATTTACATTGAGGGCCTACTCTATGCCAGGGCCATAAGGGGATACAGAGGTAGACAGACAGACAAGGTCACTGTCCTCCCAGGCTTACCTTGTAGCAGAGGGTGGAATGGAGAATCAGACCTCCCTGAGGAGGGGGCACACAGGCTGGGGCCTGAGGCTCAGTCCTGCCAAATACCTTTGAAAGAGTGCTCCAGGCAGAGGGGACTGTATGTGTCCAGGCCCTGGAGTGGACAGGACCTCGGTATATTTGTGGACTAGACAGGAGGCCCCTGTTCCTGATGCAGAGTGAACTGTGTGGTGGGCTGGGGTGGAAATGAGGAGATACTGTGGGGGCTGATTGGGCAGGGCTTTGTGAGACCATAGGGAGTGGTTGGACTGGGGAGCTGTCAAAGGGATTTGGGAGGAGTGAGAATATGATTGAATTTATCTTTTTTCAAAGCTCACTCTCAGCCACTCTTGTGGGAAGTGGTGGCTGCATCTGTCGAACACCTACTATAACAGGGGGTATGCTTGGAGGTGAGATGCTAATGAGGTTAGAGGGGGCAGAAGTGGTTGGATTCAAAGTCTGTTCTGGAAACGCAGTAGCCCACTGGGGCACTACCTCAGGCCCCTTCTGGAACACTCTCTTGTGCCAGTGCCCACCCCCAGACCTCATTCCCAGAGGTCTCCTAGGGGGCCTCACGTAACCAGGCCGGATGGTATCCTTGCAGCTTAGCATCCTGAAGGAGGCACACCAGGACGAGCTGGGCCGCATGTCTGAGGACCTGGAGGATGAGCTGGGTGCCAGGTCCACCATGGACAGGAAGATGGCTGAGCTGAGGGGCGAGGTGAGGCAGCCAGCGGGACCTGGGAGGGCCTGTGGTTGAGGTCCAGGAGCCAGACTTGTGTGCTGAGGGGTACCCTGCCAAACCCAAGGATGTCCCAGTGTGCAGGGCTGGGGGGGGCTCCACTCCCACGCAGAGGCCAGAAGCCCCCTTACATCCTTCATACCCTGAAACAAGTCTGGTTAATTATAGCTGCTGCAGCTGGACCTGCTTCCTGAGCCAGAAATGGCTACAGAAGGTGGGGGGGCAAGAGGAGGGATGGAGTGTCTAGCTCAGGCCCTTCCGTGCCCCCTCCCCCATGCTACGATGCTGCAGATGGAACGTCTGCAGGCAGAGAACGCGGCCGAGTGGGGTCGCCGGGAGCGGCTGGAGACTGAGAAGCTGGGCCTGGAGAGAGAGAACAAGAAGCTGCGGGCACAAGTTGGGGACTTAGAGGAGGCGCTGGCCCGGCGGCGGCGGCAGACAGCCAGCGCTCTGGACTGTGACCTGCGGGCCAGCCAGGCTGCGCTCTTCGAGAAGAACAAGGTGTGAGGCTGTGGGCGGGGTGGCCAGGGCTGGGGCAGCCCCTGCCTCCCCATCCAGCTGGACAAAGCACCTACTGTGTGTCCAGCTGCAGCCCTCAGAGGGCTGAAATAATGATTCTGAATCAACTAAGGACTACAGGAGGTGCTCATCATCCTAGAAGCTGCTCTACCTGGGCACCCACTGTGGGTCAGGCCTCAGCATCATCGTGGTGGCTGCACCTGTTGAACACCTACTATAGGTCAGGCCTGGAGAGCGTTGTAGTAGCCACATTTATTGAGCACCTACTGTGTGCCAGACCCAACAGCCATTATAGTTAGTGCATTTACTGAGTACCTACTGTATACCAGGCCCAGTAATCATTATATGTTGTTGTATTTACTGAACACCTGCCTTGTACCAGGTTTGTGCAAAATGCTTTTGTCCATTTTATCACTTAATCCTCTCCACAGCCTTTTCATTCATCCGATAAATGTTTATTGAGCACCTCCTAGGTGCTGTGGATACAGCAGTGAACAGAGAGGGTGCAGATACTGCTCTGTCTGTCACACAGACACACACTGATCAAACTGGGCTTCCTGGCCCTCTTTTGTCCCTGATCTCTTGTATGCACAGAAGTCAAGGCATCTTTTCAAAACATCTCTTAGATTTTGGCACTCCCTGCACTTAGGAGTAAAACTCAAGTACTTCTGAGGCCTCCAAGGCTCAGCCTCCTCAGGCCCTGCCTGCCTCAGCAGCCACTTCACCTCTCACTTGTGCTGCTCACTACTCACCAGCCACAAAAGCGCCAAGTTCATTCCTACCTCAGGGCCTTTGCATTTGGCATGTCCTCTGCCTCGAATGCTTTACTATCTTTGCATGCTCTCACTTTTCTCATCTCTCCTCTCAAGTCGCCTCCTCAGTGGTCTGATCTACCACTCCCATCCCTGTCTCTCTATGCCCCATTCTGTTCTTTTCAGAGCAGTTGTAACCATCTGACATTGTGCTGCTTTCTTATTTGCATTGTGAGTTCAATGTCTCTCCCTCAGTGGGCGTGGAGCCTATGAGGGCAGGGCCCCTCTCTCTAGGTTTGTTTCTTCTGTCTCCCTGGCACATTGTAAGAACTAAGAGAGGGTTTGTTGAGTGAGTGCCCAAACTTGAACCTGGCCCTCTCTGACTCCAGGGCTGTTCTCTTCACCACTTATGGACTTCAGAGGCAGGAATGAGTCATTTCATCTTGGGGACAGTGTGGTCAATCAGTAAAGGCCGCCTGGAAGAGAGAACACTTCAGGGGAGCTTTGACAGGATGGAGTTGACAGGTGGAGTTGAAGGAAAGTGTATTACAGGCAGAAACAACATGAGCAAAGGGGCTCCAGAGAAGTGAGGACCCAAGGAGGAGCTGGCAGATGCCCCTGGGAAAAACTTTGCCAGACCACTTAAGATGAGCCCAGATCCACCCGGTAGACTGGGAAGGGCTACCCTAAGCATGTCTTCTCCACCCTCAGTAAAGAACTCCCTTTTCCAGTGTTGAACAGGTCCATTGGAAGACCTAGAACAGATTGAGTCAGGTCACCCTTGGCTTGAGGCAGTCAAGGCAGACTTCTTGGAGGGGGTGTTTTCACGCATAACTCTTCCCAGGGATCCTTACATCACGGGATAAGGAGCCTAGAGGCACTAAACTTGAATGCTGGCAATTCAGACAGTAGATGGAAGGATCCTGGGGAGAAGGGATACCCAGCACCCCTAGAACTACCTGACTTCATGGGACCCCCTAGCATGGTGCCCAATTAGAGCCCCTGTTCTAGTTTGCTAGCTGCCGGAATGCAATATACCAGAAATGGAATGGCTTTTAATGAGGGGAATTTAATGAGTTGCTAGTGTACAGTTCTAAGGCCGAGAATTAAAACAAGTTTATAGAAAAGTCCAATCAAAGGCATCTGGGGAAAGATACCTTGGTTCAAGAAGGCCGATGAAGTTCAGGGTTTCTCTCTCA
>PVIY010031059.1:0-30331 GCA_004026745.1 Myrmecophaga tridactyla | reverse complement strand
CTCATAGTCTTCCTTTCTACACTCTTCTCCACACCTCTCTCTTCTATCTTTTCATATATGTCTCTAGTGCTCCCTTTAGTATTTCTTGCAGAGTTGGTCTCTTGGTCACAAATCCTGTCAGTGATTTTTTTGTCTGAAAATGTTCTAATTTCTCCCTCATTTTTGAAGGACAATTTTGCTGGATATAGAATTCTTGGTTGGCCATTTTTCTCTTTTAGTAATTTAAATATATCATCCCACTGTCTTCTCGCCTCCATGGTTTCTGCTGAGAAATCTACCCATGGTCTTATTGGGCTTCCCTTGTATATAATGGATTGCTTTTCTCTTGCTGCTTTCAAAATTCTCTCTTTCTCTTTGACCTCTGACATTCTGATTAGTAAATGTCTTGGAGTACATCTATTTGGATCTATTCTCTTTGGGGTGCTCTGCCCTTCTTGGATCTGTAATTTTAAGTCTTTCATAAGAGTTGGGAAATTTTCAGTGATAATTTCCTCCATTAATTTTTCTCCTCCTTTTCCGTTCTCTTTTCCTTCTGGGACACCCATAACATGTATATTCATGAGCTTCATATTGTCTTTCAATTTCCTGAATCCCTGCTCATATTTTTCCATTTTTCCCCCTGTATTTTCTTTTTCTTGCTGGATTTCAGATGTTCCATCCTCCAGTTCACTAATCCTATGTTCTGTCTCTCAAAATCTTCCATTGTAGGTTTCTGTTGTTTTTTTCATCTCTTCTACTGTGCCTTTCATTCCCATAAGTTCTGTGATTTGTTTTTTCAGACTTTTGACTTCTTTTTGTTCATTCCTTGCCTTCTTTATATCCTCCCTCAATTCATTGATTTGTTTTTTTGATGAGGTTTTCCATGTCTGTTCATATGTTCTGAATTAATTGTTTCAGCTCCTGTATCTCATTTGAATTGTTGGTTCATTCCTTTGACTGGGCCATAACTTCAGTTTTTCTCATGTGATTTGTTATTTTTTGCTGGTGTCTAGGCATTTAATTACCTTAATTAGTTTATTCTGGAGATTGCTTTCACTTCTTTTACCTAGGGTTTTCCTGCTGGATGAATTTGTTGTCTGTCTGTTCTTTGACATTCAGTTCAGCTGTTTCTGGACCTCTAGCTTAGGTTTTGCTTTACAGAGGAGAATTTTTCAGTTCTTTTTTTCTTGTTTCTTGCCCTGCTTGTATGGTGCCTTTCCCCCCCACACACACACTTAGGAGGGTCTACTTAGGTATTATAGACCCTAGCCGGATTTTCCCAGACCAAACTGGCCTCCTATCAGGAGGAAAGAGTCACCCGCATCAGTTTTCCCTGAGGGTGAGACCCAGCAGGTTGAAAGACTTTCCTGTGAAGTCTCTGGACTCTGTTTTTCTTATCCTGCCCAGTATGTGGCGCTTTTATGCCTGCAGGTCCCACCAGCATAAGATGATGTGGTACCTTTAACTTTGGCAGACTCTCCCTTCTGGGGGCGTGGTGGAGACAGAGGAGAGGTTGTAGGCTGGTTTTAATGGCTTCAAATTACCAAGTCCTGGTGTCTGAATTCCTTGAGGGAGGGATTCCACCTGAGTTGGGCTTCACCCCTCCCCTGGGGAATGTACAGGCTCCAGACAAGCCCTCAAATGAGCTTGTTTCTCCCTATGCCTGGGGTAATTGCCACCTGAGAAGCCTTGCCACTGTATCAAAGGTAGTCAAGGTTTTGTAGAAACACAGTCACATAAACCTGTTTCCTTCTTTTTTTTCTTTTTCTGTCAGCCCTACTCCCTTGGTGCCAGGGCAAAAATGAGCGACCTCCACTTTAACCAGGTTCACCTGAGCTGGGGGCCTATTTTTAGTAGTCAGAATTTGTTAATTAATTCCACAAGTGGAGTTTGATTGTGCTCAGCCCCTGCTGCTGGTAAAGTCTCTTTCCTTTTCCCTCTGGAAAGCAGCCTGTGGGGGAGAGGCACCGACCACCATGGCTTGGGGAACTCATGGTTCTGAGGGGTCTCGCAGCTGGTCCAGCTGGTCCAGACTGGGGTATACTGTGTATCCGGTCACTGATGTGGCCCCAGGAGCTGTTCTGTACTGTTTCTGTTTATTTAGTAGGTGTTCTGGAGGATGAACTAAAATGCACACATTGTTAAGCTGCCATCTTGGCCTGGAAGTTAAAATGAAGTTTTTAATAATAATAATATCCAATGCCAATGAAGATGCACATAAAACCAATACCAACACAAATTCTCATGTTACTAGTGTTCAAGTTAACTGGATACGTTTTCTAAAAAGCAATGTGAGAATGTGATTCAGGTGTCTGAGGTAGTCTCATATCCTTCTGAAAAGAAATTTCACCCCTGAGGTACAAGTCTAAGCAGAATCTGAGACATACATAAAGATTGCACAAAGAGGGTTTTTGTTTAGTTTTAAAAATAGCATAAAAGTAAGAATCAATGGTATAGGCATTCAAAATCTAGCCACATTAAAAAAAAACATTATATGAGAAAAAGCAGGAGACAAAAAGTGCATGGTTTCATGACAAGGAATATATAAATTGTATATAAAATTACATAAAATATATAAAATTATTTTAAAGGGGAACAAACAGAACAATAAAAGGAATATGGGTTGTGGTAGTTAGATTCAGTTGTTAACTTGGCCAGGTGAAGGTATCTAGTTCTGTTGCTGTGGACATGAGCCAATGGTATGTGAACCTCATCTGTTGCTCATTACATTATAACAGGTGTGCCTGCTATAATGAATGATGTTTGATTTAATTGGCTGGTGTTTAAATGAGAGAGCTCAATGTAGCACAGCCCAAGGAGCTCAGCATACCTCATCTTAGCCCTCACAGGTCAGCCCAGGCCTTTGGAGATGCAGAAAGGAAGCACCCTGGGGAAAGTTGTTGGAACACAGAGGCCTGGAGAGAAGGCCAGCAGAGGTTACCCTGTGCCTTTCCACATAAGAAAAAAGCTCAGTTGAAAGTTATCTGCCTTTCCTCTGAAGAACTATACATCAACTAAATAAATCCCCTTTTATTGAAAGCCGATTTCTCTCTGGTGTGTTGCATTCCAGCAGCTAGCAAACTAGAACATGGGTTATAGTAATTTATCCTCTTTTACAAACATCCTGAAATAGAGTTCTTCATAGCTTAAAAATCCATACATATTTTTCTATATCTCTTCCCTGTAATCTCAAATTCAAAATAACTTCCCTTTACCTCCTTATGAAATGAACTCTGCCTATTCTATTCCACCTACATTTTCTCAACTCCCTTTCCTATGTGGTTGTTTGTACAACTATATCTCTGCTCTTACTTTTTCATTTTTTTCTTCTTACTTCTTTTTAAGATCCAGTTTCACATTTCCAGCTTCAACCTCTCCCTGAGCTCTAGACTCATTCATTCAACTGCCTAGTCAATGTTTCTATCTAAGTATCCAGGACCACTCTCTGATTTTACCCCCAATAAAGAACAGCTCCATCCTCTTAGTTGCTTGCCAAAACTTTTATCCCTTTCTTTCTCATAGGCCTCACATTTAATCCATCAGCAGGTTCCTTTGGTTCTACCTTCTAAATATATCCATGATCTGACCATTTCTCAGTATCTCCACTACCTGGGCCCAAAGCACTATCATCTACCACATGGATTATTTAAATAGTCTTACAGCATTTCTCTCTACTACGTACAATAGCATATTGCCCAACCATATACTATTCTCCACAGAGTAGCTAGAATGAGCTTGTAAAAAACTATGTCATATTAAGTCACTCCATCTTTTAAAACACTCCCTTGGTTTTGGATCCTACTTAGAATAAAAACAACAATCCTAATAATGGCACTGAAGGCCTTACATAATATGACATCATATTCTATTAACTTTTTCACTCACTGTGGTCTAGCCACAATGACCTCTGTGCTGACTCTTCAAAATGTTAAACATCGGAGTTCTGGGAAGATGGTAGAATAGGATAGATTGAGTTCAAAAACCTGCTCCAAGGAACAGCTAGAGAAGGGACAGGAGGGCAACTGAGACAGCAATTCCAGCATGTAAGTGACCTGGGAGTCTTCTGCACCACGTTGGGCAGCACTGGTTGCAAAGGTGAGGAACTGAGAAGCAGAGAACTGGATACCATCTGGCTGGTGCAAACAGCCTAATACAAAAGACTGGAGTCTGAGGAGTGCACAGACAGGGAGATGCGGACTAGGAAATGAATATGATTGCTGTAACATTAGATGGATATTTCAGTTTCCAGTATCTCAGAGCAGGTAGAAGTAGAAACCTAAAATTGTGGAATTATAACCCATACCAAACTCTGAAATCTGTTCTACAACTAAATATTGCATTGAAATGTATTGCTTTTTTGTATATATGTTATTCTTTTTTAAAAAAGTCAATTGTGATGACAAAAGAAATAATTATTCCTTCTAGCCTCCTATATTCTGGAGCAGCTAGGAGGGAAAATCTGAGATAATAGTATGGTAGCCCATGACAAACTGTGGGATCTTTCCTGTAACTACATGTTGAGGAGGGCTTTAAAAACTGTTGCTTTTTTCTTTCTTTGATTTGTATATTTTTATTTATACAATTAAAATAGTTTAAAATTATTCATGGATCAACAGAACCTGAAAGAGTTCATTAATAAGAGAGTTGCCCTTCAAGAAGTATAAAGGGAGTCCTGCTGGCTGAAAGGGAAAGACAGGGAGAGATGTCTTGAGAGGGTACAGAATTGAAGAGTATTAGTAAGGGTAATATAAAAGATAAAAAGAGAGAAAAATATAACTGTCAATAAAGACCAAATGATAATATGGTTGAAGTAAGAACTATCTTTACAGTAATAATTTTCAATGTAAATGGATTAAATTTCCCCAATCAAAAGACTCAGATTGGCAGAATGGATTTTAAAATAATGATCCATCTCTATGATGTTTACAGGAGACTCATTTTAGACCCAAAGACACAAATAGGTTGCAAGTGAAAGGATGGAAAAAGATATTCCACAGAAGTAGTAACCAAGAAAAATTGGGGTAGGCATACTAATATTAGATACAATAGACTTTAAATGCAAAAATGTTATGAAATAAAAATTTCCCTATATATTTATAAAAGGAACAATTCACCAAGAAGAAATAACAGTGGAAAATATCTATGCTCCTAGTCAAGGAGCCCGAAGTACATGAGGCAAATACTGGGAAAACTGAAGTGGAGTAATAGATGACTGTACTATTATAGTGGGAGATATTGATACTACCACTGTCTCCAATAGATAGTAAATCTAAACTGAGGATCAAAAAGAAACAGAACCTAAATACTATGACAAATGAACTAGACCTAACAGACATATATAGAACACTGCACCCCAAAACAAAAGGATATACATTGTTCTCAAGTGCTCATAGAACATTCTCCAGGGTAGACCATATGCTGGGGCACAAAACAGGCCTTAATAGATTTAAAAAGATTGAAATCATACAAAGCACTTTCTCTGACTGTAATGAAGCTGGAAATCAATAACAATTGGAGAACTGGATAATACACAAATATATGGAGATGAAACAACATACTTTTAAAGAATCAGTGGGTCAAAGAAGAAATTGCAAGAGAAATCAGTAAATATCTTGAGACAAATGAAAACAAGAATATAATCTATCAAAACTTATGGACTGCAGAAAAGGCAGTGCTGAGAGGAAAATTTATAGTCTTATGTGTCAACATTAAAAATGAGGAAAGAGCTAAAACCAATGACATAACTGAACAACTGGACAAACTGCAGAAAGAACAGCAACTTAATCCCAAAGCAAGCAGAAGGAAAGAAATAACAAAGACTAGAGCAGAAATTAATGAAATGGAGAATAAAAAACAATAAAGAGAATCAGTAAAACCAAAATTTGGTTCTTTGAGAAGATCAATAAAATCAACAAATTCTTAGCTAGATTGAAAAACAAAATCAAAGAAGCTGCAAATAAATAAAATCTGAAATGAGAAGGGGGCATCTCAAAGAAAGTAAAAAGATCATAAGAGGTTACTAAGAACAACTGTATAACAAATTAGACAAATTAGATGAAATGGACAACTTCCTAAAAACACACAAACAACCTAAACTGACTTGAGAAGAAATAGAAGACTTCAACAAAAAAATCACAAGAGATTGAATCAGTCATCAAAAGCATATGAACAACAACAAAAAGACAAACAAACAAAAAACCTATGAACAAAAAGGAAAGCCCAGCACCAGATGGCTTCACAGGAGAATTTTACCAAGCATTCTAAGAAGAATTAATACTATTCCTGCTCAAACTCTTTCAAAAATTGAAGAAGGGGAACACCACCCAACTAATTCTATGAAGTCAATAGTACCCTAATACCAAAGCATGGGAGGCATGGGTGGTTCATGGTAGAATGCTTATCTACCATGCAGGAGGCCCAGGTTCAATTCCTGGCCCATGTACCCTCCCCTTAAAAAATACCAAAGCCTGATAAAGATATTGTAAGAAAAGAAAACTTCAGACCAATCTCTGTAATGAACATAGAATGAAAAATAATCAACAAAATACTTGCAAATGGAATTCAACATTCTAAAAAAATTATACACCATGATCAAGGAAGTTTTATACCAGGTATGCAAGGATGGTTCAACACTAGAAAAACAATTAATGTAATATACCACATTAACAAATAAAAAATGAAAAACCATATGACCATCTCAATTGATGCAGAGAAGGCATTTGACAAAATTATATAGCATTCTCTCATGAAAAATCACTTCAGAAAATAAGAATAGGAGGAAACTTCCTCAACATGATCAGGGCATATGTGAAAAACTCACAGCTAACATCATACTCAATGGTGAAAGACTGAAAGCTTTCCCTCTAAGATCAGGAAAAAGACAAGGATGCCCACTGAAACCACTGTTATCCAACATTGTGCTAGAAGTTCTAGCTAGAGCAATTAGGCAAGAAATAGAAATAACCAATATTCAAATTGCAAAGGAAGAAGTAAAATTGTCACTATTTGCAAATGACATGATCCTATGTTTAGAAAATCCTGAAAAAGGACAGCAAAACTTATTGAGATAATAAGCATATTCTGCAAAATGGTGTAGTAGAACAACATGTAAAACTCAATTGTGTTGTTTCATTTTCAGAGCCTGCCTATTCCAAAAAAAAAAAAAAATCAATGGTGTTTCTACACACTAGTAATGAGGTATCCAAGGAGGTAATCAGGAAAAAAAAATTCCCTTTACAATAGCAACTAAAAGAATCAAATATCTAGGAATAAACTTAACTAAGCATGTAGAGGACATGTACACAGAAAACTTCAAAACATTCCTAAAAGAAATCAAAGATAATAATAAATGGAAAGACATTTTCATTCATGTGTTCATGTATTGGAAAGCTAAGGTGTTATTAAAACATCGCTTCTACCCAAATTGTTTTACAGGTTCAATACAATATCAATCAAAATCCCAACAGACTATTTTGCAGAAATTGAAATGCTAATTATCAATTTTATTTGGAAGGATAAGGGGACTCAGAGAGCCAAAAACTTCTTCAAAATGAAGAATGAAGTGGGAGGTAACACACTTCCTAATGTTAAAGCATATTATAAAACCAGAGTGGTCAAAACAGTACGATATTGGCATAAAGATAGACATATTGATCAATAGAATTTAACTGAGAGTTCAGAAATAGACCCCAAGGTCTATAGTCAATTGACTTTTGACAGGGTTCCCAAGCCCAGTCAACTGGGATAAAACAGTTTTTTCAATAATTGGTATTGGGAGAACTGTATATCCATAACCAGAAGAATGAAAGAGGGCTGCTATCTCACACTGTATACAAAAATCAACTCAAAATGGATCAAAGACCTAAATATAAGAACCAAAGCTCCTGGAAGAGAACAAAGAGAAAGATAGCCAATATCTAATGACAGGTGGTAGTTTCTTAGACTTTACACAGGAAGCACAATGAAAGAAAAAAATAGATAAATTTGATCTCCTCAAAATCAAGTTCTTCAGTGCTTAAAAATTCTTTGTCAAAGGGTGAAAAGACAACTGACTTAATAGGAGAAAATATTTGTAAACCACATATATCTGACAAGGGTTTGATATCCAGAATATGTAAAGAAATACTACAACTTAGCGATAAAAAGACAACCCAATTTAAAAATGGACAAAAGATATGAATAAGCATTTTTCCAAAGAAGAAATACCTATGGCTAAAAAGCACATGAAAAGATGCTCAGCTTCGAACCCCGAGTCTTGGGGTTTGTTCATACAAAACTTAACCCCACAAAGGGTAGGTCAAGTCTACTTAAAATTTAGGCCTAAGAGTCACCCCCAAGAGAGCCTCTTTTGTTGCTCAGATGTGGCCTCTCTCTCCAGCAGGCACAACAGGAAAACTCACCACCCGTCCCCTGTCTATGTGGGACATGACTCCTGGGGGTGTGGACCTTCCTGGCAACATGGGACAGAGAGCCTGGAATGAGCTGAGACCCAGCATCAAGGGATTGAGAAAAACCCTAGAATGAGCTGGGACTCAGCATCAAGGGATTGGGGAGGGCCTTCTCAACCAAGGCAGGGAGGAGTGAAATGAGACAAAGTGTCAGTGTCTGAGAGATTCCAGGCAGAGTTGAGAGGTTGTCCTGGAGGTTATTCTTATGCATTAAGTAGATGTCACCTTGTTAATCAAGATGTAGTGGAGAGGCTGGAGGGAATTGCCTGAAAATGTGGAGCTGTGTTCCAGTAGCCATGTTTCTTGATGATGATTGAGTGATGGTATAGCTTTCACAGTGTGACTGTGTGATTGTGAGGGCCTTGTGTTTGATGCTCCTTTTATCTACCTTGTCAACAGATGAGTAGAACATATGGAATAAAAATGGATAATAGGGGGAACAAATGTTAAAAGAAATTTAGTTTGAAATGCTAGTGATCAGTGAGGGTGAGGGGTAAGGGGTTTGATATGTATAATCTTTTTTTCCTGTTTTTGTTTTATTTCTTTTTCTGTTGTCTTTTTATTTCTTTTTCTCAATTGATGCAAATGTTCTAAGAAATGATGAATATGCAACTATGTGGTGATATTGTGAACTACTGATTACATATGTAGACCAGAATGCTCATATGTTAATGTTTTAGTTCATTTGTTGTTAAATTTTTTTAATTAATAAATAAAGAAATTTAAAAAAAGATGCTCAGCTTCACTAGATATTAAAGAAATGCAAATCAAAACCACAATGAGATATCATCTCACAACTACTAGAATGGCAGCTATTAAACAGAGAACTGCAACTGTTGGAGAGGATGTGGCAAAATTGGGACACTTATTCACTGATGACGGTAATGTTCAGCCACTGTGGAGGAATGGTTTGGTGGTTCCTCAGGAAACTAAGTATAAAGTTGCCTTAAAACTCAGTAATCTCAGATCTTGGGATATACCCAGAAGATTTGAAAGCAGGGATGCAAACAGACATTTGCACACCAATGTTCACAGTGACATTATTCACAATTACCAAAAGATGGAAACAACCCAAGTGTCTATCAACAAATGAATGGATAAACAAAATGTGGTATATACATACAATGGAATATTATTCAGCCATAAGTGGGAATGAAGTCCTAAAACATGTGACAACATGAATGAACTATGCGGATATTAAGTAAAATAAGTCAGACACAACAGGACAATTATTGTATGATTTCACTGTTATGAACCAATTATAATATGTAAATTCATAAATATAAAATATAGAATATAGGTCACCAGGACATATAAAGAAGCTAAAGAATGAGGAGCAGTAGCTTATTATGTGCAGAAGTTTGACTGGAAATGGACAGAAGTGTCGGTAGCACATTTCCGTTAGAATATTTAACAATGCTGAATGGAATGTGAATGTGTTGGCAAGGGTAAATTTAGAGTTATGTATGTCATCAGAAGGAAAGTTGGAGGTTATAACATGGGAATGTATAACACAGTGAGTCTTGTGGTAGACAACACCCATACTTAGCTATTACAAGTAAAAATTATTTCATGAACTGCAACTAATGTATGAAACTACTACAAAGAGTTAATAATTAAAGGGTTTATGGGGAAATGTACTTATTGCATACTATGGACTGTAGTTAACAGTAATAATTTAATGCCCTTTCATCAACAGTATCAAATGTATTACACCAATACTATGGGTCAAAAATAGGGTGGGGTAAGGGGTTTGGGAGGGTTTGGGTTTTCTTTTTTATCTTTATTACTTTTCTGAAGTAATGAAAATGTTCTAAAATTGATCATGGGTTTGTATACAAAACTATAAGATGACACTTTGAGCCAGTGAATGTATACTTCAGATGGTTTGTATGGTGTGATTAAATCTCAATAAAACTGCATTTAAAAAATAAACAAATAAATGGAAAAAGGGTAACAATAATTCCTGACTGAACTCCTTACATTAAGTGCTTACTATTTGTGCTAGATTCCATTTTATGGTCTTTGCTTATACTAGAATAGAGATGTTAAAAACACATTAGTGGTAGATATTTGTAATTTTCATTTCACAGATGATGAAATAGAGGCACTAGGATATTAGCAATGTGAAATAATAGCTAACAAATGTAAGGTAAATGGGACAGCAAAGTTTGTTATGAAGGAAATATTATGCCCATATATTTCTGTTCCATTAAAATGATGCTTAGAGTCATGGCTCTAATTTTAAAATGCTGAAATAATTTAAGTGTCTTCCAAAGGTGACTGGTGTAATTTACCACTGGTCAGTCAATGTGATCATACATTCCATTGGAAGTGATGCACCAGACTGCATACTCCCTGAAGGCAAAGCTGTAGCAGTTAGCAATGGTTTCACTGCTGTGTACACAGCCTCTAAATGGTTGCCATAATATTATATCTTAAGGAATAGTGTTTAATTAATAAATTACAATATTAACAATTTTAATATAAAATGTGTTACACTATGTTTCAGCAGGATTTTTCCATGTTAGAAAACACACATATACACATATGTTAACAGTTGCATCTGAGTTCTAGGCACATGGCTGATTCTTTTTAATACTTGTCTGTATTTTCAAATTTCTTACAGAAATGAGTTATTTACATAATTATTAATATGCTTTCTGGAATTAAATAGAACAAGGAAAAGATAATTTCCATGACATAGGTGCGCAGGAAGAAAATAATCTTTCTCATGAAAGTTTACATATATTGGTCCTTTGTTCCAGACAAAATTTTCAGAATACAAAGGAAGTTGCCACCACATTCCAGGTCAGATAAAATTAGCAAATATCTGGTAAGAAAATTTTCATATTAAGTAAAATAGACTAAGCATCTTAATTAGCCTATTCTCTGATGGTTAGAAAAGTGATTTCCTGCCTAAAATAACTTTTAAATCATTATGCTAATAAATAATATTTTATATATATATATTTTAAAATGTCTACAACTATTGTTCATTCCAAATGCCACCAATATTTTTTAGTGTCAGCTATAGGACACTTATTATAACTCAGAAAAGAAACTAAGGTTTTTATAAACATCTCAGCAAATCTGTCTGAGATAAAGCTAATTTTTGTCATTTCCCAGATATAGCAACATGTACTGCATCATTTAAATAGCATGACATGTGACTTGAAAAGAAAGCATTAAGAATACAAAGGATGATATTTCATGTTTCAAAAGGGACAGTTGACATATTTTCTAAAGTTGTTACCTACCAAATGCCCCTAAAAATATAGCTTGAAAACATATGGAAAGAAACAGGTTGTAACAAGAATAAATAGGCAAATCCAAAATTACGTAGGAGGAATTTTAAAATGTCTCCCTAGAAACCTTCTGTACAAGAAAACAAAACATTAAGAATATGAAGGATTACAATAACAATGAACATGGATAATTTAATAAAAGAGAGCTAAACTTAGATTACAAAAGAGACTCTCTATTTTATTTCAAATGCCATTGTAATATCTAGAAGAATCTAAATGGTTCGAGCTCAAACAGGCCCCATTTTGGACAATATTGATAGAAAATTATCCAATACCAATAACCAGATAAAGAATGACAAATAAACTATAAACCTAAGTATACTGGCACTGGAATTTAAAAGAACATACACAAACAAAATATTAGGACCAGTTGAAATCAATAACAGAAATTACTAATTATATAGAAATGAATTACATAAATTCAGTCTTAGATTTCTCTAAATTGTACAATTTTGAATATTTTATCATTATAATTATATTTTATAACTTCAAATTTTAAACTACAGAAATTCTCAATAAAATAATCATCAATTAAATATCCTAGAATAGTAAAATAAAAACATTATGATTTAGTAGACCCTATTCGATAAACTCAGGATGAACATATAATGGAATTGGGGTAGACTATCCATAGTTTTAATACACATTTATTTTATTATCAAGGTCTGCCAAATATGTATATATATCAAAACATTAAATTAATTAAATTCTAATGATAGATAGAGGCCTAAATAAACATCAATATGCTTGGAAATGAAAGTTTGCTTTACAATTCTTTTTAATTTTATTTTTGCATGGGCAGACATACAATTCTTTTTTATTATAAGCTCACAAAGGGTCCTGCACAAAGCAGGCATGACAAGATTCAGTAAAAAGGATCATTGACTGTGCACCTCAACATGGATGGACCTTGAAGATATCACGTGGAGTGAAATAAGCCAGGCAGAAAAGGAAAAATATTGTATGATCTCACATATAAGAAATAGTGAGAATATGCAAATTCATAAAGACATGATTACAGGGAACCAAGGATGGAGTGGGGGTCAAGAATGGGGGGTTAATATTTAATGGGTATGAGTTTTTGTTTGGGGTGACGGAAAAGTTTTGATAATGGATGCAATGGTGCACAACATTGTGAATGTAACTGATGTCACTGAATTGTATACTTGAAAGTGGATAAAGTGGGAAAGAGATTATACATATGTTACTGATACTGACCAAAAGTGGTGGGTTCTTTCCCAGATGTGCTCAAATAACCAATTCCCCCATTATTTGCCCCTGGTATTGCTGCAGTATTGTGGATGTTTTCCTGTTAAACATATCCCATAGCATGCAATAGCTTGCCCCTATACTCTGAAATTATACACTCTTTGTACAAGATTCATACCTTTGCAGTAGTTCATGCAAGAACTTATTTATATTTGTAGTGTTAATTGGTGGGACACATGGGTCTATACAACCCCTTTCAATCATATTCGTCCTCAATATAGTAATATTACTTATAGACCCACTAGTGATTTGCCTTCACTTCTATCTATTCCCTTACAATTAAGTTCAACCTCCTCAGCTAACTGTTCACCCATATCCAGCTTCCATACATCTCTAGGTCCCCTATATTCTGTATTATAAGCCTCTGATTTTACCTTTACCATGGTCATAAAAGTGGATCATACAGTATCTATGTTTTTGCATCTAATTTCACTCAGCATTATATCCTCAAGTATCATTCATCTTGTCACATGCTTCAGAATGATTATGATTCATTTGTTGATTTCTTCTACTTCTTCCTGAGTTAGTGCAGCTTGTTTATATGTTTCCAGGAATTTGTCCATTTAATCTAAGTTGTCTAGCTTGTTGGCATATCATTGTTCATAGTATCACCTTATGCTTTCTTTTATTCCTTCAGGATCTGTGGTAATGCACCCTTTCTCATTTCTGATTTTGTTTATTTACATCCTCTCTCTTTTTTTCTTCATCAGCCTTGCTAGTGGTCCACCGATTTTATTGATTTTTTCAAAGAACCAACTTTTGGTTTTATTGATTCTATTTTTCTTTTGTCCCCCCATCCATTTAACTCTGCTTTAGTCTTTGTTTTTTCTCTTCTACTTACTTTGGGGTTATTTTGCTGTTGTTTGTCAAGGTCTTCCAGGTGAGCAGTTAAGTCCTCAGTTTTTGTTCTTTCTTATTTTTTAATATAGGCATTTAGGGAAATAAATTTCCCTCTCAGCACAGCCTTTGCCACATCCTATAAGTTCTAATATGTTGTATTCACATTTTCATTCATCTCCAGATGGCTACTGATTTCTCTAGCAATTTCTTCTTTGACCCACTGGTTGTTTAACAGTGTGTTACTTAATTTCCATTTATTTGTGAAAGTTCTGGTTCTTTGGTGGTTATTGATTTCCAGCCTCATTCTATTGTGATCCAAGAATGCACTTTGAATAGTTTCAATGTTTTTAAATTTCTAAAGACCTGTTTTGTGCCCCAGCATATGATCTATTCTGGAGAATGTTTCATGAGCACTAGAGAAGAATGCATATCCTGGTGTTTTGTGGTCTAATGACCTACATATGTCTGTTAGGTCTCATTCATTTACCAAATTGTTTAAGTTCTCCTTATTGATCCTCTGTCTGGTTGTTCACTCTATAGAGAAAAGTAGTGTACTGAATCTCCCACTATTACTGTTGAAATGTCTATCGCTCCCCACAATTTAGCCAATGTCTCTCTCATGTACTTTGGAGTTCTTTGATTGTGAGCAAAGACATTTATGATTGTTATCTCTTCTTGGTTAATTGTCTCCTTTACTAATATATAGTTTCCTTCTGTGTCTCTTATGACTTCTTTACATTTAAAGTCTATTTTTTCTGATATTAGTATAGGTACTCTGCTTTCTTTTTTTCTGTTTTTTTAGGCTTCCTTTTCTAACATTTTTTATTGTGAAAAATAATATATATACAAAAAAGAAATAAATTTCCATGTATATTTTAAACAAGTAGTTATACAACATATTTTAAAGTTTGGCATGGGTTACAGTTCCACAATTTTTCATTTTTTCTTCTAGCTGCTCTAAGTCACTGGAGACCAACAGAAATATCACTATATTCACTCAGCAGTCATATTCATTTGTTAAATTCTATCTTCTCTATTCTACTCTTCCTACTTATTTGGTGGGGAGGGGGTGGGGGAATAGCATATATATATATATATATTATATATATATAAAAGCAATAAATTTCAAAGTACATCACAATTAGGTGTAGAACAGATTTCATAGGTTGGTGTGGTAGTTATATTCAGTTGTCAACTTGGCCAGGTGAAGGTGCCTAGTTCTGTTGCTGTGGACATAAGCCAATGGTAACGTGAATCTCATCTGTTGCTGATTACATCTGCAGTTGGCTAGGAGGCATGCCTGCTGCAATGAATGCTGTTTGACTTAATTGGCTGGTGCTTAAATGAGAGAGCTCAACATAGCACAGCCCGAGCAGCTCAGCATTCCTCATCTCAGCACTCGCAGCTCAGCCCAGGCCTTTGGAGATTCAGAAAGAACTCACCCTGGGGAAAGTTGTTGGAACCCAGAGGCCTGGAGACAAGGCCAGCAGAGATCGCCCTGTACCTTCCCACATAAGAAAGAACCTCAGTTGAAAGTTAGCTGCCTTTCCTCTGAAGAACTAACAAAATTAATCCCCTTTTATTAAAAGCCAATCCATCTCTGTTGTGTTGCATTCTGGCAGCTAGCAAACTAGAACAGTTGGATATGGGTTACAATTCCACAATTTTTGGTTTTTATTTCTAGCTGCTCTAAAGTACTGGAGATAAAAACAATTATGAATATACTGATTCTGCACTCATACTCATATGTTAAACCCGACCTTCTCTGTATAAGTCCACCATCACCTTTGATCTTTCTCTCACTTTTTAGGGATATTTGGGCAAAGGCCATTCTAATGTATTCATGTTGGAAGGGGCTCCCAATAATATGGGAAAAGGGGATGGACCTAGTTGATGTGGAAATGCTGGCCCCTCTGCATTTCAGGACTTATCTGGTTCAGGGACCCATCTGGAGGTTGTAGGTTTCTAGACAGTTACCCTAGTGCATGGAACCTGTCATTATATAACCTTTATATAATAATATTACATTTATTATATATAATATATAATAAACATTTATATAACATTATTATAATATAAACAATATTTATAATTATTAATATAAATATAAAAATTATTTGTAGAATCTTATATAGTGCCCTAGGTATTCTTTAGGATTGGCAGGAATAGTTTTGGTTGGGGTTTGGTCAGTTATGACAATCGCAATGTTTAACTGAAATTTGCATAACAGTGACCCCAGAGTAGCCTCTTGACTCTATTTGAACTCTCTCAACCCCTGATACCTTATTTGTAACACTTTTTCCCCCTTTGGTCAGGATGTCATTGTTGATTCCATGGTGCTAGGGCCAGACTTATCCCTGGGATCCTGCTTTCTTTTGGTTACAGTTTGTGTGGAACATCTTTTTCCACTCTTTCACTTTCAACCTATTCATATCCTTGTATCTAAGATGAGTCTTTTGTAAGCAGCACATAGCTGGATTGTATTTATTAATCCATTCTGCTAATCTTCTTTTAGTTGGTAAGTTTAGTCTGTTAACATTCAAAGTTATTACTGTAAAGGCATTTCTTGAATCCACCATCTTATTCTTTAAATTTTATTTGTCAGATCTCTATATTCTTTTCCATCTTTCTTTTTTTATTGTTCAAGTTGCCCTAACTAGTACTCTTCAATTCTGTGTCTTCCTCTAGGCCTTTTTCTTTTGTCTTCTGTTTTTCAGCTGGCAGAACTCTCTTTAGTATTTCTTGTGGGACTGGTCTCTCATTGACATATTCTCTCATCCCTTGTTTGTCTGTGAAAATTTTAATCTCTTCTTCAGTTTTGAAGGACAATTTGGCTTGGTACAGAATTCTTGGCTATAACACTTTCTATTTCAGGATCTTCAATATATCATACCACTGCCTTCTTGCCACCATAATGTCAGTTGAGTAGTCTGAACTCAGTTAGATATGGTGTCCCTTGTACATAGGTTTTTTTGGTCACTTTCAGGATTTTCTGTTTCTCTTCAATATTTGACAGACCGATTAATATGTGTCTTGGGGAATGCCTATTTGGATTTATTCTATTTGGAGTTCATTGGGCTTCTTCGATTTGCATATTTCTTTCTTTTATAAAGTTTAGGAAGTTTTCATCCATTATATCCTACACTAATCTTCCTAGCCCTTTTCTATTCTCTTCTCCTGGGACACCAATGATTCTTACATTTGTGCACTTTGTTTTGTCCATCATGTCCCTGGGATCCAAATTCAAAATCTTCCATCTTTTTTGCCATTTGTTGTTTTTTGTGTTTGAAATCAGTACTGTCCTCCAGTTCATTTATTCTTTCTTTTGCCTCTTCAAATCTGCCATTGTGTGTCTCTAGTACATTTTTTATTTGGCCTACATCTTTAATTTCTTGTAAAATCTGCTATTTTTCTATTTATTTTTTCAAATTACTCTTTATGCTCCTCTTGTGTCTTCTTGATCTCCTTTATATCATTAGCCATCCCACTGATTTTATTTAGTAGAGTTATATGAACATCTTTGAGTAGTTGCTTCAATGTCTGTGTCTCCCCTGGTGTTTTAATCTGGTCATTAGGCTGGGCTGTATCTGTCTGCATCTTCATGTGGCTAGTGATCTTCTGTTGTCTTCATGGCATGTAAATATTTGATAGGTTTACTTTGGAAGTCGATTTCCTTCAGTAGTCTAAAGCTTTGTATTCGTGGGACAGGTGTGGATCAGGATGTGAGGAATGGGCAAGGGGACAAAAGTGTGGTGATGGGTTGCAGTGCAGGTATATGCACAGGTGAGGGATGCTTCATTGGTGCCTGTGACTGTGGGGTGTGGGTCCTGGGGTTGTGGAGGTACAGTGTGGGGGCCATGGGGGCGAGGTGAAGATCAAGCAGGCCTTGGAACACAGGATCAGTGTGTAGCATGGGTGATACAGAGGTAGGGTGTTCTACTTTGCTAGCTGCTGGAATGCAACACACAAGAGACAGATTGGCTTTCAATAAAAGGGGATTTATTTAGCTAATGTATAGTTCTTCAGAGGAAAGGCAGCTAACTTTCAACCGAGGTTCTTTCTTATGTGGGAAGGCACAGGGCAATCTGTTGACCTTCTCTCCAGACCTCTGGGTTCCAAAAACTTTCCCAGGAGTGATTCCTTTCTGCATCTCCAAAGGCCTGGGCTGAGCTGCGAGTGCTGAGATGAGGTATGCTGAGCTGCTCGGGCTGTGCTATGTTGAGCTCTCTCATTTAAGCACCAGCCAATTAAGTCAAACAGCATTCATTGCAGCAGGCATGCCTCCTAGCCAACTGCAGATGTAATCAGCAACAGAACAGATGAGCTTCATGTACCATTGGCTCATGTCCACAGCAACAGAACTAGGCACCTTAACCTGGTTAAGTTGACACCTGAATCTAATTACCATATAGGGCATGGAGGGAGACAGATGAGGGGCTGTGTGGATTGCTGGGGCTGATACATGGGCTCAATGCAGGTGGGTGCATGGACTGTGTTGGGTCATGAGTGTTGGTGTGAGGAGTGTTGGTGTGAGGTACAGGGCACAAAAGCTGGGGCATAGGGAGGGCAGGGTGTGGGTATGTCCTTACACAGGGGGATGGACCAGCAGGGCCAGGATGCAGTTATGTGAGTGTGCAGGGGTGGGTATAGGTCACAGATATTGCAGGACATGTCAGGAGTGGGTGATGTTGAGTTGGTAGAGCCCTGGCACTAGTATACCAGTGGGGGGGGGGCAGTAGGGAAGGGGTGCACACATTTTTAGGGTAGGAGCTATATGGCACAGATGTGCATGAGAGCACCTGCCAGGTGTGGGAGAAGGGCACTTTTGCTGGGGTGTGGGGCAAGGGTGTGGATTTGTGTGGAGCACAGCGGGTGGGATGCAGGGGCCAAGAAGTCAGTGGATGGATACATTGGTACCCATCTGGGAGGATGTGGTTTTGTGCATGCATGGGTCTGTGGGGTGGTGTCCTGGTGTGCACATGTGCAGAGCTCAGGGACAGCAGGGTGGTGTTGTGCCTGTGTAGGCTGAGACCTGGATGCACAGGTCAGCAGTTGCCCAGAGCTGAGATGGCATGGCATGACTTGGTGCATGTGCATAGGTCTGTGGGAGCTGGATGCTGTTGTGCATGTGTACAGAGCTTGGGGGTGGCAGGTTGCACAATGGTATGGGCTGAAGGAGGGTGTGGCTCACATATGAAGATGAGAGCCTGCAGCTCAGATGTGCAAGTGATCACCTACAGGGGACAGGGAGGGGGAGGCGGGGGGTAAGAGGCTGGATGCAGGTGCATGTGTCTCAGGAGGGGTGGGGTAAGACTGTACTTATGTGGGAAATATGGGACAGGCTGGAACAGCCTTGTGTGCATGCACAGGATGGGGGTGCATTGGAAGGGTTGGGGTGGCATGCGGTGCTTGGAGCACGGTGGGGATGCAGGTGATGCAGTTCATGTGCATGGGGTGTGGGAGGAGTTGCGGGTCGTGGAGTGGGTGTGGCACACGTGAAGGTATTGCTTTCAAGGAACATGGCTTGGCTTACTTCCTTGACCCCATCTACATGTCCATGCACTCTTGAGGGCTCCAGGTCTCTGTTTGGAAACAGGTGTGTTAGGCTGTTTGCACTAGCTGGATGTATTTATACTACATTCTCTACATCTCAATTCTTCTGCTTTTTCAGCCAGGGCCTCAAAATGTGATGTAGAAGACCCTCCCAGGTCACTTACATCCCGGAATCACTGTCCCAGTCACTTTCCTGTCACTTCTCTAGCTGTTCCTTGGAGCAAGTGTGAACTCAATCTATCCTACTCGGCCACCTTTCCAGAATTCAACACTACACAAGCTTTTGTCACTGCTTTCTTTGAACTTGAATTACAATCCTTGTCTTAAAGTGACAGGGAATTTGGCAAAATTGAGTTCTGGTTTTGATGGAAGGCAGAATTTGTAAGCACCAAGCTTTGATAGTTAGCTGATGAAATTTGCCAACTAAATGGGGAAAATGTAGTCTATAGTAAATGTATCTTATGTTAAAATGCAAGGAGAAAGGGATAAGTGAACTAAGGTTTACAAAGAAACCAGAAATTAATGATTTGCAAAATTCTGGGCTTCCAGAAAGTGAGTTCCCAAAGGATAGTGCCCCACATGAGGCCATTTCAGGACAAATCCAGATTGGACATGCAGCTATCCAGAAACAATTTGTGGAAAGTCCTATTATCTGATGGTTCTATGCTCCATGCAAAACTGACAAGCTTTTTATGAGATCTGTATGAAGGGAACCACTGCCAGCCTAGACTAAAAAGGGACAGGAAAAAGACAGATTGAAGGAAAAAAATATTTCAAGGGGAGAACTATGGAAGCTAGAGCAGACTCACCCATACACATAAAAAGGGTGTATTTTCCCTGGAGTTTGCAGAGGGTTGGTTTCCTTCCAATTGTTTAAGAAGAGTGCAGCTGCCTCAGTGCTCTCAAATGCCTGGGGAATTGAGGGGAGCTTGGCCACACCATTATTCAGGAAGAATTCTGCTTCTCTAGGCCTGAGAGGGGGTGGAGCACATTCCGTGTGATTGGGGAGATGCTGGCCATGATTTCACTATTCACTGATGGGTGAACCTATGCCCTGGAGATGGCACAGGGTCCACGTGGCACCCACAGTTTGAGGCTGGGGCCAAGAACATGGTGGTCTCCCCAATACTTATTAGAAAT
Source organism: Myrmecophaga tridactyla (assembly GCA_004026745.1). NCBI lineage: Eukaryota > Metazoa > Chordata > Mammalia > Pilosa > Myrmecophagidae > Myrmecophaga > Myrmecophaga tridactyla. The sequence goes on along the minus strand of PVIY010031059.1, from coordinate 9,795 downwards.
TGGAATGCTCACCCCAGTGTTTGGAGAGGGCAAGGCCACTGTGTAAGCCCTTGGAGAGGGTGGGCCACTCTCTCAAGCCCTGAAAATAAAGTATCATTCTATAGATGACTCTCAAACCTTGAAATCTAATAAAGTATGCCCTGTAAGTTTTTGGAAATATTTGAGAACTTTGACCCCTGTTTTCCTTCCAATTTTTCACCATGGAAATGGGAATACTTATCCTATGACTACCCCTCCTTTGTACACTGGAAGCAGAAAATTTGTTCTAAGTTTCACAGGTAGAACAGCCAGAGAAGAACTTTGCCTGTAAGTGATTTTGATAAGACTTTGGACTTAATATTGTTACTGAGATGATTTAAGGCTTTTGTGATATTGTGATGGGATGATGTATTTTGCATATGGAAAGAACATGTTTTTTGGGGGTCCAGAAGGTGGAGCATGGTAGTTTGGAGCTATTATGTACCCCCAAAAGACCATGTCCTTTTAATCCATTCTTGTGGGTGCAGACCTATTGTGGGTAGGGCTTTTTGGTTAGGTTGTTACAATTGAGATGTGACCCATCCAATTCAAAAGTGGGTCTTAATCCACTATTGCAGTTTTTTATGAGAAGATAAAGGTAGAAAAGGAGAGTTTAGAAAGAAACACCCCAGAGATGCCAAGAGAGAACCCACAGATGCTCAAAGAGAAAGGCACTGGAATCAGAAGCTGAAAGCAAGGGAACCCAGTCCAAGGGCCAGCAGATGTTGGCCATGTGCCTTCCCATGTGACAGTAGAACCCAGATGCCAGCAAGCTTTCTTCAGAGAAGGTATCTTCCTCTTGATGCCTAAATTTGGATATTTCCATGGCCTTAGAACTGAATTTGTAAACTAATAAATCCTCGTTGTAAAAGCCAATCTATTTCAGGTATATTGCATTCCAGTAGCTTTAGCAAACTGAAATAGCCTTCTAACGCAGTTGATCCCTTTTAGGTCTCAAGTCTATCTCTTCTCTAGGCCTCAAAACTCCTACTTATGAAGTAGGTACTGCTACTGTATGTTCTAGTTTGCTAGCTGCCAGAATGCAACACACCAAAGACAGACTGGCTTTTAATAAAAGGGGATTGATTTCATTAGTTTCTCAGGGGAAAGGCAGCTAACTTTCATCTGAGGTTCTTTCTTACATGGGAAGGAACAGGATGATTTCTGCTGGCCTTCTCTCAAGGCCTCTGGGTTCCAACAACTTTCCCCAGGGTGATTCCTTTCTACATCGTCAAAGGCCTGGGCTGAGCTGCAGTGCTGAGATGAGGTATGCTAAGCTGCTTAGGCTGTGCTACATTGAGCTCTCTCATTTAAGCATCAGCCAATTAAGTCAAACAGCATTCATTGCAGCAGGCATGCCTCTTAGCCAACTGCAGATGTAATGTGCAACAGATGAGGTTCACATACCACTGGCTCCTGTCCACAGCAACAGAACTAGGCATGTTCACCTGGCCAAGTTGACAACTGAATCTAAGTACCACACTGTATTTAATCAAATCTAAGATATCATCAATTGAAAAAAATGCATCCCAATTTCAATAATGTTCAAATGTGAAGAGAATGTGTCTCAGCCTTACAGCCTTAGATTGACAGAAGGACTAGTAGCAGCTGCTCCAATCACCCTCTAAACTGGTCTATTCGAACCCTGGGATCTACCCCACCCTCCAGCCCCCAATTTCCCATAATCCTAAAAATAATGGTTAATATCAGATCCAGCAGGGGGCTTCCAAAGCCTTGCTCCATCCCTAACCTTTGTCTTTCTAGCTGGCCAGAAACTGGATGATGGCTGATAAATATTTAGTAAGACTTTCTAATTCCTTCCAGGGCAAACATTTCTTCACAATAAGGACTGTTCAGAACACTGGCTCTGGATATGTGGAATAATACCCTGAATAAATTAGTGAAGAGAGAGTGGGGAGCACATGGAAAATAAGAGTGGAAACTGGGCTATCAGAGATAAAATTTTTGGCCCTCTCATTCTGGAATGGAGGAACTAAGGTCCTGGGAAGCCTATCAGGGTACCAAAATTAAGGCAAAATGCTATGCATAAGTCCCCCAAACAACAGATGATGTTTGAAGAAAGAAGAATTGTACCAACTTACATGGGCCATGGCTTTAAAGCTTGGTTAAAAATTCATTTTGCCTCTTTTCTTCACCCCATGAAGATTCTTCAGCCTAGAAACCCTCTTCCCATAAACTGGGGGAAGTCCCTCAGACACCAAAGAGCAGCCTGAATTCCTGCCAAGGTTGTTGCATTTGAGGCCTACATTTTGCCATAGAATTTGCCTTAGGTTCCAGGGGATGGATTTCAGAACTTTTTCTCTTACTGGGTGTTGTGCACTCCAGCCTTACAGCCTTAAGATTTTGTGCTTAAAAATTGGCCTTAAAAATTCTAACAGTGAAATGAACAGTAAGAATAGCAGTTAGACAGACTGCATATTGTCTCATTTGATCTTCAAAAAAACACAAAAAAATAAAAAATAAAACAAAAGTGCAATGGGTAAATATCTTTCCCCATTTTACAGATGATGGAAATAGAGAACTTAAGGTGACTTGCCCAAGGTCACACAGTTTGTCAGTAATGGAGCTCAGAGCATAATCAGATTTCTCACAAAAATTAGTGCTCTTCATTTAAGGCAATGGAGCTTTGAGGAGAAAATACTCCCACTGACTTCTCTTAAGGTTATATGGAGTTACATTTGTGAATTCTTATTACAAGACCAAGTCTGCAATTCAGGAGAATGTCTCTGTGCTTGGAACCCTCAACTGAGATTTAAATTCCTATCTTCTATTCTAGAGATAATTTTTTTCCAGAGGTAACTGAGGCTTTCTCAGTAAGAGAGGAAAAAGCAGGAGGGACTCAGAGCTGTACACATTGAAACTCCAGAAAATGAAAATCTTCCATTTGGATGGGTCTTGAGAGAGAAACTCTGTGTTTGCCATGTGCATTCTCAATCAAGAGAGAAAAACCCTGAACTTCATTGGTCTTCTTGAACCAAAGTATCTTTCCCTGGATGGATGCCTTTGATTGGACATTTCTATATTCACATATGGGTACTGTGCTGGTTTGAAATGATTTATGGACCCTAGAAAACCCATGTTTTAATCCTAACCTATTTTGTAAAGGCAGCTATTTCTTCTACTTCATATTCAGTATTGTATGTTTGAAACTGTAATTAGATCATCTCCCTGAAGATGTGATTTAAGCAAGAGTAGGGGTTAAACTGAATTAGGTGACAACATGTCTCCACCCATTTGGATGGGTCTTGGAAAGTTTCTGGAGTCCTATAAAAGAAGAAACATTTTGGAGAATGAAGGAGATTCGGAGAGAGCAGAGAATGCTGCAGCACCATGAAGCAGAGAGCCCATCAGCCAGCACTTTAAAGATGAAGAAGGAAAAAGTCTCCCAGGGACCTTCATGAAACAGGAAGCCAGAAGAAGAAGCTAGCAGATAATGCCATGTTCGCCATGTGCCCTTCCAGATGAGAGAGGAACCCTGACCATGTTCACCATGTGCCTTTCCAGATGAGAGAGAAACTCTGACTGTGTTTGCCATGTGCATTCTCAATCAAGAGAGAAAAACCCTGAACTTCATTGGCCTTCTTGAACCAAGGTATCTTTCCCTGGATGGATGCCTTTGATTGGACATTTCTATAGACTTGTTTTAATTGGGACATTTTCTCAGCGTTAGAACTGTAAACCAGCAAGTTATTAAATTCCCCCTTTTGAAAGCCATTCTGTTACTGGTATATTGCATTCTGGCAGCTAGCAAACTAGAACAGGCACTAATATATCTGCTTGTGCCCATCTTTAGGTTAGGTGTCATGGGGAAGAAAATACATAGAGGAAAGTCCAGGCAACCGCAGGAGACAGATTTCCAGATACTTACCCTAGGCTTCTGTTCCAGTTTGCTAGCTGCAAGAATGCAACACACTAGGAACAGAAAGGCTTTTTAAATGGGAATTTAATAAGTTGCTAGTTAACAGTTTTTAGGCCAGGGAAATGTCCCAGTTAAAGCAAATCTATAGAAATATCCAACCTAAGGCATCCAGGGAAGGTAACTTGTCCAAGAAGGCTGATGAAGTTCAGGGTTTCTCTCTCAAGTGAGAAGGCACATGGTGAACACAGTCAGGGTTTCTCTCTCATCTGGAAAGGCACATGGTGAACATGGCATGATCTGCTAGATTTCTCTCCTGGCTTCCTGTTTCATGAAGCTCTCTGGGAGGCGTTTTCCTTCTTCATCTCCAAAGTGCTGGCTAGTGGACTCTCTGCTTCATGGTGCTGTAGCATTTTCTGCTCTCTCTGAATCTCCTTCATTCTCCAAAATGTTTCCTCTTTTATAGGACTTCAGAAACTAATCAAGACCCACCAAAAAAGGTGGAGACATGCCTCTACCTAATCCAGCTTAACAACCACTCTTGATTAAATCACAATTCCAGGGAGATGATATAATTACAGTTTCAAGCATACAATACTGAATAGGGATTAGAAGAAATGGCTGCTTTTACAAAATGGGATTAGGATTAAAGCATGGCTTTTCTAGGGTACATACATCCTTTCAAACCAGCATATTCCACACTCTGGACGCTTTTTTTTGTATATGAAAAAAAGACGTTTTTCCCATATACAAAATACATTCATTCCATCACAATACCAGAAATCCTTCAACCATTTTAATAGCAATACAAATGAAACACAAAGTTAGAAACAGTACAAACTCCTATCAAAGTTAGTTACAGGCATGGTCTATTCTAAGGCAAAGTTCTCCTCTGGCTCGGGACCTATAAAAACTCAAAACAAGGGGGAAGGAGCCAAGACGGCAGATTAGCAAGTGGGATTTAGTTCATATTCCAATACAGCTACTAAATAACCAGAAACAGTACAGAACAGCTCCTGGGGTCACGTCAGTGACTGGACACACAAAGTACACCCAGTCAGAACCAGCTGGACTGGCTGCGGACCCACCCAGAACCAGGAGTTCCCCAAGCCTTTGTGGCTGGCACCCCTCCACCACAGGCTGCTTCCCAGAGGGGAAAGGAAAGGGACTTTATCAGCAGCAGGGGCTGAGTGCAAATAAGCTTCAAGTGTGGAATTAATTCGCAAATTCTGACTAATAAAAATAGGCCCCCAGCTCAGGTGAACCTGGTCAAAGCGGAGGCAAGGGGGCAGGGCTGACAGAAAAAGAAAAAAAAAACAGATTTTTTGTGGCTGTGTTTCTACAAAGGCTTGACTGCATTTGGATACAGTGGCAGGACTTCTCAGGCTGCAACTGCCCCAGGCATAGGCAGAAACAAGCTTGTTTGAGGGTTTTGCCTGGAGTTGGTGCATTCCCCAGGGGAGGCATGAAGCCCAACTCATGTGGAATCCCTCCCTTTAGGAATTCAGACACCAGGACTTGGTAATTTGAAGCCATTAAAACCAGCCTACAACCTCTCCTCTGTCTCCACCATGCCCCCAGTAGGGAGAGTCTGCCAAAACTAAAGGTTTGGCATCATCTTATGCTGGTGGGACCTGCAGGCAGACAAGTGCCATATACTGGGCAGGATAAGAAAAGAGTCCAGAGCCTTCACAGGAAAGTCTCTCAACCTGCTGGGTCTCACCCTCAGGGAAAACTGATGCAGGTGACTCTTTCCTCCTGACAGGAGGCCGGTTTGGTTTGGGAATATCCAGCTGGGGTCTATAATACCTAAGTAGACCCTCCTAAGGGTGGGGGTGGGAAAAGGCACGATTAGGCAGGGCAAGGAACAAGAAAACAAGAACTGAAAAATTCTCCTCTGTAAAACAAAACCTAAGCTAGTGGTCCAGAAACAGCTGAACTGAATGTCAAAGAACAGACAGACAACAAAATCATCCAGCAAGAAAACCCTAGGTAAAAGAAGTGAAAACAATCTCCAGAATAAACTAATTAAGGTAATTAAATGCCTAGACATCAACAAAAAATAACAAATCACACCAGGAAAACTGAAGATATGGCCCAGCCAAAGGAACAAAACAATAATTAAAATGAGATACAGGAGTTGAAACAATTCATTCAGAACATACGAACAGACATGGAAAACTTCATCAAAAAGCAAATCAGTGAATTGAGGGAGGATATAAAGAAGGCAAGGAATGAACAAAAAGAAGAAACCAAAAGTGTGAAAAAACAAATCACAGAACTTATGGGAATGAAAGGCACAGTAGAAGAGATGAAAAAAACAGTGGAAACCCACAATGTTAGATTCTGAGGGGTAGAAGATACGACTAGTGAACTGGAGGATGGAACATCTGAAATCCAACAAGCAAAAGAAAATATAGGGAAAAAATGGAAAAATATGAGCAGGGACTCAAGGAAGTGAATGACAATAAGAAGTGCATGAATATATGTGTTGTGGGTGTCCCAGAGGGAGAAGAGAAGGGAAAAGGAGGAGAACACCTAATGGAGGAAATTATCAATGAAAATTTCCCAACTCTTATGAAAGATTTAAAATTACAGGTCCAAGAAGTGCAGTGTACCCTAAAGAGAACAGATTCAAATAGATGTACTCCAAGAAACTTACTAATCAGAATGTCAGAGGTCAAAGAGAAAGAGAGAATCTTGAAAGCAGCAAGAGAAAAGCAATCCATCACATACAAGGGAAGCTCAATAAAACTATGTGTAGATTTCTCAGCAGAAACCATGAAGGCAAGAAGACAGTGGGGTGATATATTTAAATTACTAAAAGAGAAAAACTGCCAACCAAGAATTCTATATCCAGCAAAATTGTCCTTCAAAAATGAGGGAGAAATTAAAACATTTTCAGATAGAACAAGGATAGCCTTCCTTCCAGTTTGCAATAGCATGTGCCTCATTTCTTTTAAGGACTTATCAGAGTGTCTTTAGAGTCCACATTTCTACCAACAGTCTCTTCAAAGCATTCTCGGCCTTCTCTATCAAGTTCTTCACAACTCTGCCAAATTTTCCCCCTCAATCATTTGAAAAGCCATTCCAACATGTCTGGTATTTGCAGAGCACAGCAGCACCCCACTCCTGGTACCAAAATCTGTTCCAGTTTTCTAGCTGCCAGAATGCAACACACCAGGAACAGAAAGGCTTTTTAAAAGGGGAATTTAATAAGTTGCTAGTTAACAGTTTTTAGGCCAGGGAAATGTCCCAATTAAAGCAATTCTGTAGAAATATCCAATCTAAGGCATCCAGAGAAAGATACCTTGGTTCAAGAAGGCCAATAAAGTTCAGGGTTTCTCTCTCAAGTGAGAAAGCACATAGTGAACACAGTCAGGGTTTCTCTCTCATCTGGAAAGGCACAGGTGAACGTGGTGTCATCTGCTAGATTTCTCTCCTGGTTTCCTGTTTCATGAAGCTCTCTGGGAGGCATTTTCCTTATTCAAAAGTCACTGGCTGGTGGACTCTGCTTTGTGGTTCTGTAGCATTCTCTGTTGTGGCTTTCTCATGGTTGTCTTTCTTTTCTGCTCTCTCTGAATCTCCTTTCTCCAAAATGTCTCCTCTTTCATAGGATTCTAGTAAACTAATCAAGACCCACCCGAATGGGTGGAGACAGGTCTCCACCTAATCCATCTTAACAACCACACTTGATTGAGTCATATCTCCAGGGAGATTATCTAATTACAGTTTCAAAAATACAGTACAGATTAGGGATTAGAAGAAATGGCTGCCTTTACCAAATGGGATTAGGAGTAAAACATGGCTTTTTTAGGGTACATATATCTTTTCAAACCAGCACAGCTTCTTTAGCAAAGTCAGTTGCCATGTCTAGAAGAGAAAGAAAATGCTACTCACAAACCCAAGCAATCACTAGGTGAGACACAAGTTACCCAAGTTGCAGCCATTCAAAATCCCAAACAGTAACACTAACATGGTGCTGCATTTTACCAACCTGGTGACAGCACCACAGTGACACAGCTCACAGCATTCTTACAGATAAACAGACAGACAGACAGACACACACACACACACACACACACGCTAGGCAACACATACTTATTCCGTCATATGTCGATCTCTTCTCAGAATCAGACTGAATTCCACTTCCTGACTCAGTGTGAAAAAGGTTCACAAGTCATAATCATGACCCCTGGGAAATGTAGTTTATTTCAAGGGGCTATCTGGAAATGCCTCAGAGCAGAGGATTTGGGGGCTTGGAAGTTCCAGGAGGTAGAGGCCAGTGCTTTGGGGGATGTAACTGGCTGTGGGGTGGGCCCAGAATGCCTCAAAGCCAAGATACCTCCCAGGCCTAAGGTTCAGTTGTACAATCCTGGGCTGGGACCTTGAGAGCTGCTCCTTAACAGAGCTGGGGAACCTGGTAGGGGGTTGCAAGTGGGACCTAGTGGGGGTGCCAAAGTCAGTGGAAAGGAATACACTCCATGGGGTGGGGTGAGGCAAGTTTCCAAATATCTTCTATCCACCAGCATAGGACAAGGGTGCTGATGTCTAGAAGTTCCTGTGAAAAAGAAAGCTTGGGCAATGCTTGTTCAGGGGTGACAGATAAACGAAGGATCCAAGTATCCTTGAGTACAAGTTAATTTTAGCAGCTCACAGCTTTGCAATAGAACTGGGCTCAGAGGCTGAAGATAAACTCTGAGGGCTTGGTTTTTCTAGTATCACTGTTTGCCTCAGACCAACCAGAGCAGGAGAAAAAGACTTATGAGGATTACAGAAACAATGAAAAAGTCTGTCTTAGTAGGAAGTTTTGTTTCCAGCTAGGAAGGAACCCCTTAAGGAAATGCTCACTTTTGCAGGGCAGCCCATGATAAAGGTAGAGCCTAGTAGAGTGGGCATCTTGGGGGGCTGCCAGGATCAAGGCCCACCAACTTTCATCCCAATTTCCTCCTAAGGCAAAGCAATGGATTCTTATAGGCAAAATCCAATATATTACCAACATTTCTTCAGGAGTCAGTATAGTCAGTATATATCTTGGGACAAGAAAAGGCTAAAAACCTGGATGGGCATGGGAGAAAGATTCCTCCCTTGACAATGGTGAGGAGGAGAGGCTAACAAAATGGACCAAGGAAAAATGGTCCAAGTTTGGTATTTCTCAGCCTTTCTATGGCACAAACGTAAAATAGTAATATTTGAAGGGCATGTTGGACTGGTGTAAGTTAGGGATAAGGTTAAGCTCATATATTAAAGACATCAAAATACAATGGTCTTAGTAAATATGTTTAAGTCTCTTTCGTGTAAGAGTCTAGGGGTGAGAGACCAGGGCTAGTGGGATGGCTCAATCTTCATCAGCAAGTGGTCTCCATCTTTGGAGCCAAGGGATATGTTAAAATCTCAGCATCTCACAGCCAATAGAACCAAGGAAGGGCAGAAGAAGCAGGGAGAGTCTTTTTAGGATTTCACCCAAAGAAATGACCAAACCTTGGTTCACATCTCACTGGTTGGATTTTAAACATTTGAGCACATCTAGCTGTTACAATACAGCTATGATCACGTGAGAACATAACTTCATAGTATAACAGGGAGAAAACTAATGGTTTTGGCCCTAAAAGACAAGACTGCAACAGGACTGGATACCAAAACTCAGAAATGGACAGCACAATACTACCTAACTGTAATGTAATTATGTTAAAATACTGAATGAAGCTGCATGTGAGAATGATAGAGGGAGGAGGACTGGGGACATAAATGAAATCAGAAAGAAAGATAGATGTTAAAGATCGAGATGGTATAATCCAGAATGCCTGGAGTGTATAATAATAGTGAAATGCACAATGTACAAATCTTAAAAATGCTTTTGCATGAGGAAGAACAAAGGATTGTCATTATTGCAAGGTGCT
>PVIY010031058.1:19083-30435 GCA_004026745.1 Myrmecophaga tridactyla | reverse complement strand
GCTGCTTAGGATGTGCTACGTTGCGTTCTCTCATTTAAGCACCAGCCAATTAAGCCAAAAGTCACTCATTGCAGCAGACATGCCTCCTAGCCGACTGCAGATGTAATTGGCAACAGATGAGGTTCACGTACGGTTGGCTTATGTCCGCAGCAACAAGACTAGGTATGCTCACCTGGCCAAGTTGACAACTGAATCTAACTAACACACCTTCTCATCACTTAATATAAAACTGACACTTTTTTTTTCCCCAATTCTTGATTCTTTGCCTTTCTCCATATTGCATCATCCTGGAGATCCTAAAACACACACATGCGCACGCACACACACACATATCGTACTTCCTTAATCTAGCCTTCATCTCGCTTGTCTTCCATATTTAATATATTTATCAGTGATCCTTTCTCAGTGAGTTCTGTGATACTCCCAAAATACACTAATTCTGTCATTGATTTTGTACATTCTAGATTATAAACAGTTCTTGCTGTGCATAGTACCATGTTAACAGAAACTTGTGCATATTAGAACTGCGTCTGTTACCACAGACCTGTACAAGGCCAATTTCATCCTAAGCTTTTCTATATCTTGTTGAAACTTACTGAAGGCTGGAAGATAAATTCTACCACCCTGAAAGTTTCCAATCAAGAAACATTGCTGCAGTTTAGGAAGGCACAGTGTATTCCACCTCACCTCAGCTCTGCTAGTTCTACACCTTAGGGTTTGTCACTTGAAATGTCCTACTTCTGGTACCAATTTCTGCATAAGTTAAGACTTTTGCAATTAGAAGTGACCAAACACCCCAACTCAAACTGGCTAAAGCAAAGAAGAATATGTATTAACTAAAATAAATAATAAATCCAGGATGTGTATCTAGGTAAAGCAGATGGTACTAGATTTAGAACTAAAAAAAATATTATTATCAGCACCTCTTGATGTCCTCTCATCTCTTGGCTTTGTTTTGTTCTCCCCCATGAGTTAGTCTTATTGTTAGATCTTATGTGGCTGTAAGATGACCACTGCAAGTCCAGCCTCACATCCTATCAAAGTAAAGTCTATTGGGGAAAAAAATCTGTTTTCTCTTGAAAAGTAGAGGAAAGTTTTATAGCTATGTCTCATTTGTTCTGATTGAACTGGTTTAGATCACATGCCTCTCTCTAAACCAATCTCTGAAGCCAGAGCAAGAGAATGCACCAATCAGTGTAGGTTTCACTTTCATTTAGAGTATGTGGACTTCAAGTGTGAAGAAGAGGTAGAATAGAGGATAGGTTATTCCTTCAGTGCAAAATCAGGGTGTTTTGGTTTGTTAAGGCTGCTGGAATTGCAATATGCCAGAAATAGAATGGCTTTTAAAAAATGAATTTACTAAGTTGCAAGTTTACAGTTCTAAGGTCATAAAAATTGTCCAAACTAAGGCATCCAGAGAAAGATGCCTTGACTCAAGAAAGGCCAATGGGTCCAGAACACCTCTGTCAGCTGGGCGAGCACATGGCTGGTGTCTGCTAGGGTCTTTGGCTCCTGGTTTCAAACAGTTTCCCTGGGGGCATTTTCTTTCTGCATCTCCAAAAGTCGGGGTCCTATGGTGGCTCTGAAGCTTTTTCCAAAATGGTTTCCTCTTAAAGGCTCCAGTAAGTGACCCACCTTGAATGGGTGGAGACATATCTCCATGAAACTACCTAATGAAAAGATCCCACCCATAATTGAGTAGGTCCCATCTCCATGGAAACAACTTAATAAAAAATATCCCACTCAACAATATTGAATGAGGATTAAAGAACACAGCTCTCCTGGGGTATACAATAAAACTGGCACACAGGATATTATTGCAAAATGTAGTGAAGAATAGATCCAGAATTGCAAAATCAGCAAATGTCCATTGCAACACTGGATAGAAAACTTTAATGTCAAAACCAGTAAAGGGACTACCATCCTGACTCAGAAAGGAGAATGGCTAAATAAATTATGCGCTTATAGTGTAGAATATTATGTGGTGACTACAGAGAACAAGGTGGAATTGTATATATTAACAGGAAAGGATAGGCATAAGATATTTTTGAATGAACTAAGTTCTAAAACAGTAGAACTTTTTAATATTCTTTTATTTAGTTGCGTTGTGTTTTACAAGAAGCATGATCTTATATAAACAAAACAAAACAAAGACCATGACTAAAGTATATTTTTATCACTCATAAATATAAGACATGCTAATCCTTATACCCTTTCTTAGTGGTAAACCTCATCCCCCTTTCATAGAGGAAGGAGCTGCAACTCCTTTTAAAGAGGGTTATTGGAATGAACATATTTGATTTCTTTCCATGTTCGGAAATAACTTTCTCATACTCATGGGAGGGAAGAGTAATTAATCAGCTTGGCTAGAGTCAGGGTCATTCTTTGGATTTTTTTTTTTTTTGCGAGGATTTGGGTGTCATTACATTGAAAGGCAATGCTGTACACTCACTCCCCCCACCTCCCTCTCCCAAGGTGACTGGATGTCACCCCTGACATCTTGGCACCTGGAATGGGTTTGTTACCTGAATCTTCTCACCTGCCCCTCCTCTTCTTCTGGTTCTGGCTGATAGAGAATAAACCCAAAGAAAAGGTAACCCAATAAGTGAGACTAATGTATTATAAATGTCAGGCAAGTGCCCCCAAACTTGAAATAATGGGGCTCTCCAGTAAAGTTGGATTAGAGGGTGTGGCTAGGACTTGAGGGCAAATGGGAGCCTCTGGATCCCTCACAAAACCTGGACCTTGGGACTTGTCTTATGAGGAGAGCTTCAGAGCAGACCCTGATTCATCCATCCATCTGCGTAACCCCCACTCTACCTCTCCATCTCAGTCACAGGCCAGGGATTGAGAGAGTCAAAGAGAGAACCAACACACCTCATTGTCCTTCAATGTAGTGACTTTGCCTCCTTTAAATGTGACAAATTCTGACTTGCCAGATTCCTTCTCCTCCTCCCCCAAGGGGCAGAATAAGTGGTTTTGTCAGTTGAAGTTCTGTTGCAGAGGCAGAATCCTGTCTAGCTGGTTTAAACAGAGACTGTATCTTACAGGACAGAGGAAAAATACTCCAGGTTGAGCTTTCAGTGACAACTCCATAAACTGCAACATAGAACAGGGCAGCTAACGGAGCTGCTGCTTCTACCATGGTAGGGAAAAGGCAGAGTCAGAACAGAGATCTCACAGCCGCTGCAGTCAGGAAGCTGACTAATCAGAGGCCTCCCACTAAGTCAGGGGGCTGCAGCTGCCGCTCCGTGGCCATAGATGCCTTGTACCCTGCCTCTCTCCTTGGTTACTTGATTCCAACCAAAGATTTATTTTGCTGGATCAGACTATGGCATATTGGTAAGGACTCTCTGGAAAAACAGAAATCACATTGGGAACCCATGCAAGAGAGTTTGAGAATGTACTTTTTTACTTTTAGTCTCTGCTTGATAAAAAGGATTGGAGTGAGTGTTAAGTGAGCCAATCCAGAGTATTCACTGCAGAATGTGCCTTTGGCGACTCAATATTGATGCTCTGTTTTTCCCAAAATTTGACTTCCACACAGAAACAATACTGATAGCAGCTTTTGAGGGAAGACCTGCTACCACAGTCATGAGGTTTCTTCCCCATACTTATCACTGCTCCTTTGTCTCATTGTGGGACCAGTGGGTTAGACAGGTCATGTGTCATCAGAACAGGATGTTTGCTGTTGTAACTCCAAGCTCATGTTGTACCTTAGGCTGAGATTTCACCCCCATCCTCTATCCTACTGCGAATTGTACTCAGCCATTTTGTCTAATAGCCTATTAAAGAATAGACAATGAGGGATGCCTGAAATCCAGACCTTCTTTTTTTATTAAGTTTCCAGGAAGAAATCAGTGCTCAAAAATGAACCCCCCATCTTTGTAGGTTAAAGTTCAAAGAAATTAAAGTAGAAAAGTCTCTCCTTCTCCAATTTGTTACGTACTAGTGTGCTCAAGCATGTTAATCCCGAGACAGGGATTAAAGGGATGCTGAATTAGCAAGAGGGCATCAGTGATTCAGTTCATCTTTGGTGGTTGCTTTCCAGTGTGAAAGATGAATCACTTGAATGGTGTAATTACTGAGAATCCACTTTGTTCATCTCCTTTTGGAATCACTTAATTGAAGAATAAATTATTTAATTGATGTATAATACCTTTTTTCCCTAAATTGGGAGCACTATCATCTCAAAACAGGTAGACCGTTCTCTGTTAGGAAGATGCTAGGCATGCCTCCCTGCTCAGCCTATTCACAGAGCCATGAGTGTAACTGGTACATAAAATAGTCTTATTGCATGTAATATTGTGTGATTAGCAGTTCTGACTCTGGATGTCTAGTAGACCATGAGATTAGGGACTCCCCTCAAATCCCACATTGCATCCTTAACACATGTAATCTGGAAGAACAATACTCGAGGTCTGTTGGGGATTGAATCAAGCCCCCCCTGCCCCCGTAAAACATGTTCAAGTCCTAGCCCTCAGTTCTGTGGGCATGAACTTGTTTGTAAATAGGACCTTTGAAGATGTTATTAGTTAAGGTATGGCCAAACTGAATAGGAATGGGCCTTAATCCAATATGGCTGACGTTCTTATAAGCAAAGGGAATTGGGCATGGAAATAGAAGCCAGAAGTCAGTGGAAACCAGAAGAGCAGACCCTAGAAGAGGAGAGCACCCTGTGACAGAAGATTGCCAGAATGCTACAGACCTCTGCCAAGCTCTGCCAAGACCTTGATGCTGGACTCCTAGCCTGTAAAACTGTGACATGGTAAATTCCAGTTTAAGCCAATCCATTGTGTGGCATTTTTCATAGTAGTCCTGGAAAACTGGGATAGCATCTGACTTCTCAGATTCATTAGGGTAAAGACCAGTAGCTTCAGTCTATAGTTTTCAGATTTCTTCCTACATGATCAGAGTAGAAATTTGAAGGTCTGGAAACAGACATGTTCCCATCTCACCCTCAAGGACAAATTTTCCTGGAGTAAATAAAAGGGAACAAGATGTAGGAGCTTTTGTAATATAGTTACAGCAACACTAGATGATTCCATAGTAACCTATTTTCTAGGTGGTGTTACAGTTTCAATTAAAAAAATTTTTTAAAACATAACAACATACAAACATGAACATTCTCACCATATCATTCAATTCTTGGTATATAATCAATAACTCACAATTTCATCACATAGTTGTATATTCATCACCATGATCACCTCTCAGAACATCTACATCAATCCAGAAAAAGAAATAAAAAAAAAGAAAATAATTCATACATACCATAGCCCCTCCCCCTCCCCCTCACTGATCACCAGCATTTCAATCTACTAAATTTATTTTAACGTTTGTTCCTCCTATTATTTATTTATTTTTAATCCACATATTTTACTCATCTGCCCATACCATAGATAAAAGAAACAGCAGACACAAGGTTTTCACAATCACACAGTCACATTGCTAAAACTGTATCATTATACAATCATCTTCAAGAAACATGGCTACTGGAACACAGCTCTACATTTTCAGGCACTTCCCTCCAGCCTCTCCAATATGCCTTAACTAGAAAGGTGATATCTATATAATGCATAAGAATAACCTCCAGGGTAACCTGTCGACTCTGAAATCTCTCAGCCATTGACACTTTATTTTGTCTCATTTCCTCTTCCCCCTGTCAGTCGAGAAGGTTTTCTCATTTGCTTAATGCTGAGTCCCAGCTCATTCTAGGATTTCTGTCCCACATTGCCAGGGAGGTTTATACCCTTGGGAGTCATGTCCCACGTAGACGGAGGGGAGGGCCGTGAGTTTGCTTGTTGTGTTGGCTGAGAGAGAGAGGCCACATCTGAGCAACAGAATAGGTTCTCTGGGGGTGACTCTTAGGCCTAATTTTAAGTAAGCTTAGTCTATCCTTTGCAGGGATAAGTTTCACATGATTAAACCCCAAGATTGAGGGCTCGGCCTATTGCTTTGGTTGTCCCCACTGCTTGTGAGAATATCAGGAATTCTCCACATGGGGACTTTGAATTTTCCCCTTTTCTCACCATTCCCCTAAGGGGACTTTGCAAATGCTTTTTTATTCACTGTTCAAATAACTCTGGAATTTATTGGGACATCACACTAACCTGGACAAACCAATAAAATCTCATGCCCTATTCAAGGTTCCATGTACTTATGTTCAATTAAACTGTCCACATAAGTTATATTAGGAAATACACTATTTAAACTATAGATTTTGAACCAAATAAACATTTTTTGCTTTAGTCTTACACATAAGCTAAAGTTTTAAAATATGAATGATCATCTATTTTCAATACCCTGCAATATCGACATTCCTTTGCTCTTCCTCATGCAAAAATATTTTTTAATTTGTACATTTAGTCACTATCATTGTACACTCTAGGCATCCTTAGATTATGCATTCTCAGTCTTTCTCGTTTATCTTTCCTTCTGATTTCATTTGTGCCCCCAGCCCTCCTCTCTCTATCATTCTCACAATCAGCTTCATTCAATGTACTAACATTATTGTATTACAGTTAGGTAATATTATGCTATCCATTTCTGAATTTTTACAATCAGTTCTGTTGCACAGTCTGTATCCCTTCAACTGAAATGACCCAATATCTACCCTATTTCTATCTCCTGATGGTTTCTCTTAGCTGAAATTTTCCAAGTTCATTCACTAATGTTGGTTCATATCAGTGAGACCATACAGTATTTGTCCTTTTGTTCTGACTAATCTCACTCAGCATAATGTCCTCAAGGTCCATCCATGTTGTTACATACTTCATAAATTTATTCTGTCTTATAGCTGCATAATATTCCATCGTATGTTTATACCAGTTTAGCCACTAGTCTGTTGATGGACATTTAGGCTGTTTCTGTTTCTTGGCAATTGTAAATAATGCTGCTATAACCATTGGTGTGCAAATCTCCATTTGTGTCCTTGTCCTCATGTCCTCTGAGTAGATACCTAGCAATGGTATTGCCGGATCATATGGCAATTCTATACTTAGCTTCCTGAGGAACCGCCAAACTGCCTTCCACAGCGGTTGTACCACAGTTTCAATTTCAATATCATTCAACTTCAGAAAGTCTAATATACTGATTGAAGTTTCATATTAAATCATCATTTGCAACATCATTTAGTGATGTGTTGATATAGTGCCAACTACTCGTCAGTTCCTTCACAATTGCCCTAGAATCCATCCCAAGGCCCTAACTCTTATTCTAATTTATCTAGACTCTTTTAGAAATGGTTTTCAGATCTCCAGTCTCTCCCTTTTATGATCTCTTTGTTATCTTGCTGGCAAATTAATCTTCCTAAAACATTGTTTTGTGTGTGCTACTGTTACATTAAATTTTTTTTCCCTACTGAATAAAGTTTAAAAGTCCATAGTCCTTAGCCTGGACTTCAAGGTCCATAGCACCTGGCAGAGCTTACCTTTCCAGAGTCATCCTCCACTCACTTTCATGAACCCTAGGTTTCAGGCACAGTAAGTGACTCCTGCATTCCCCCATATGATACTTCTACTTTTACCCTTGGTCACCTTCTGACATATGATGGTTGTAACTCTGAAATTTTGTCAGATCTCACCAGGCTGGGGATTAAAATGGAGGCACATTAACATCAGAACCCAAATTTCACTGCAAGTCCAAACCTTTACGAAGTACCCTACCAGATATTTCTGAGAATTCCAGTAGGGTGTTGTCTGTGTACTCAGATGAAACCTGAGCTGATCACCAGGCCTACAGCTGCTTTGCTTTGCTGGGCACCAGAGAGGCCCACTTTGGTTGTGGTTGGTGCCACTGGGCTTCCTCATGTCCACCTGGTACTCATCTATCATGATGCCAAGCAAGGTTGGCTGGTGCAGAGCGAGGACGCATGACTCTTCCCTTTATGTCACACTCCATTGGTGGGACATCAAATCAGTGTTGCCTGGGTGCTAATGTGTCATAGAATAAAGACAAATAGGTCTTCTGTCCCTTATTATATAGTACTGTCTCTATCTTGGAACTAAACTTGTACCCCAATGTTGCATCAGAGCTATTGCATTTTTCTCAGATTCACCACTCTTTCATGACTAAGGCTTTTTTTGGGGGGTCCAGCAATTCATGCCTGGCTTCTTCTTTTAGGAAGAATTGTTCTATGAGAGGCTTCTCAGGGCTTCTGCAAATAGGTTTTTGTTGGGTCTTGCTACCAGACTAGGCACGTCCGGATACATCTGAGTTCCAACACGGCACTCAGCTCAAGTTCTTAAAAAGAAACTTCTTAGTCTTCTACAAGAAGACTTCCTTTTTTAATTGTTGATTTAAAAAGTAATAATTATGGTACATAAAATCTTCCATTTTAACAATTTTAAGTATACAGTTCAATGAAATTAATTGCATTTACAATGTTGTGCTACCATTACCATCATCCATTACCAAAACTATTTCATTACCTCAAACAGAACTCTGTCCATTATGCATGAACTCCCCCATTCTCAACCCCACCCAGCCTCTGATAACCTCTATTCTTTCTGAAGAATACTTCCCTTTTTATCAGACATACCCTGACATCCTGTATTGTAAAGATGGACTCTACTTAGGCAAATTTTATGTTTACAGAAGAATGCATACAGTGTGACAACATTTATTTAATATTTAAAAACATGCGATCTCCCCAAATTTATTATTAATGGATGCATACTGCATAGATGCATACGTACTATTTAAAAAAAAAACAGGAGGAGGTGGGAAATGTCAGGGAAGAATATATGAAAGGTTTTTTCTGTCTTGGTAATTTTTGAAGCTGAGTGTGGGTTCTTGACTGATTTTATTATTCTTATAATATAAATATATGTGTATACATATATATTATTTTGTATACATAAATTACATCATATTAAAAATTTTAAGTATGAAATATTTTACAATTAAAAGTTTGTGTTAGCTTAAAAAGACATTTAAGTATTGATTTGCATTCCTGCATTTTTTTCTTATTCCTTAACTCTCATTTTATGTTTTTCTTTTTATTATCCCCTATAACTCCAAGTTCTGGAGAGCACTCTTTTTATTTGCTTTCCTTTTTCTTATCTTAGGTGCTCCCCTCTGTTTTTTCCTATGGTTTCTTTTTTTCAGCTTTTGTGAATTTGTTTTTCACCTTTTTGGACTACACTTCCAGTATTTAGCAGTTAAGTAACTTTTCCTCTCTCTCTCTCTGTAATGTTTTACTTCCTGTATTACATGAATCATTGCCTGTTATACCAGAGTGCCTCTGCAGGAAGAACATATCATGATTAGAGTTTTCTCTTTTTGATGGTGTTTGATAAAAATGCGCTTTTAGATATTTTGTTTTATTGACTGATCTGGAAACTATGGTGGAAATTAGATTTGTGGTAGGTTTTCAGAGGTGCCAACACTAGATAAAATGGAGGTAGCCTTTGAGGCAAATACTTTGTCAACAGCTCTCCTTGGGAGAGTTCTGCTGTCATCAACCCAAGCTAAAGAATATCTAGAGTAAACATCCTATGACAGAATACCATGGAGCCATTAAAAATGATGCAGATCATTATTTATTGACATGAAAAGATGTCCATGACATAGTAAGTGAAAATAAGTTGTTTCACAGTATATCTATACCTATCTGTATTTATATCTCTATCTATACTATCGCACACCAAACAAGAGTAGGTGTCTGTTGCCATGGTGACATGGAACGGTCCATTAGAAGATGTGCCTTTGGCAGCGTAGCCCTGGGCTCCAAGTACAGAGCTGTCCTACAGCTCTAGCTAGAGGCTGTTTCCAGTTTTCCCAGTGCTGTTGTAACCAGGAAAGCAGACATTGCAACAGGCTTAGAGGGCCAGAGGTGCTGGCTAGGAGTCTAAGAACTGCATTCACAGAGACCTCACATCATCACTGTTGTTACAAATGCCCCCAGGTGTCCTTCCCTCACACCTGGGACTGGAAGGTATTAGCTAGTCCTGTCCGGACTTTGGCTTCCCCCGGCTCTTGGGGGCTGGAGTCACCTTTAGCTCACATCTTCATCATCACGAATCTTTCTTGTTCATGTTCCTCTATTTTAAAAAATAAGCCGTGTTTTTTTAACTTGCCAGGTCAAGGAACACAGGTTAGAGGAGAAATTCACCAAGTAGTTTTGCTGAGGGCAGGGACTGAGGGCTCGAAAACGGGTTTCTAGGTGGTTAGGATGGAATGAGTCTACGCATCTGCACACTGGTTAACCCAAGTCTGCAGTTCATTGGTCAGGAAACAACTTTCCTTGAGGGTCTGGGGCCAGAGTTTCTGGTTTCGTGGAAAATAATGTTCAGTTTTGGTATCTCCTTAACCAAGGGCTGCTCCAAGTGGATATTCTTCCTTTTTTATCTCTTTTCAGTCAAAGCAGACTTTGACAAATCTGGAGCAGAAAGGTTTCTTGTAGTCAGGCCTTACTTCCTCTGCCACAGGACAGAGGTGTTCCACTGAAGGCTTTTTAATCCCTTCTCTAGCCGCTCTTCCCTGGATCCAGTACATATTCCTTTTTTTAAATTTTAGACAAAGAGTACCTTCCTCAGTATTTCAGAGTTGAGAGCTAGTCTTGATCACCATTTGTTTTCTCTGTTTCTTTTTTTTTAATTTCTGTACTATTGACCCTAATTTCACTCCTCACTCTTATCTCTTTAGTTTCCTTGTAGGTCTTTCGTTACAGTCATACTGGCACAATTAAATCTGTCCTTAGGCCAGCTCTGCAGCTTGAGCTCTCTCAGGGTGGCATGGCTTGGTGCCCTACCTCTATATCTAGTTGTTTTAGATCAACAATAGTATAAAACAATAGCATGCCTGCATTTAATTATGATTCAGTCTTCCTGGTTCCTCACTCATAAATCCCCAATGCTTTGGAGGAAGGAGATGTTTTCTACAAAATTGGCTGTTGTGACATTGCTGTGGTCTGTGTGTTCGTTTCTTGGATATAGTCATAAGCAGAGGCAAAAATATGTTGGGAGTGAAGTGTGGGGGCCATCTGACATGATGCAGGTGGAAACTTCCACATGTCTGTACACATACATTTTTTCAGAGTTTTCATTTCTATCTTTAAAGATACGTACCTACCCCCTTCCCCTTTTTTTTTTCACATTGGCACGGAACAAATAGAACCTTGACTTCTGTTTCACAATCTATGTGGCTATTTCACAGACTATCGTGTTTCACATTATATAATATTTTGACAGTTACAAATAATTTTCTTTTCATCTTTAGAGTATAGGACTGTCATGCTGGCATGTTTTGGGAGGGACAAGTAATGATAACAAGGGGGAATATGGTGTGAGGAGGGCACATGCCTCTCCTGGTACTAACCCCCACCCACAAGCTCTCTCCAGCTGTCCC
>PVIY010031058.1:0-18983 GCA_004026745.1 Myrmecophaga tridactyla | reverse complement strand
TTATTTTCTAAACATTTGAGAATGGGTTGTATACATCATGCTTCTCAGACATATGATACTTATAAAATAAGTTTTTTTCTTTTTTTTTTACTCTAAGTTCTTATTTCTCTAACACA
Source organism: Myrmecophaga tridactyla (assembly GCA_004026745.1). Lineage (NCBI taxonomy): Eukaryota > Metazoa > Chordata > Mammalia > Pilosa > Myrmecophagidae > Myrmecophaga > Myrmecophaga tridactyla. Next base: position 18,867 of record PVIY010031058.1, on the reverse strand, counting down.
CTTTTTTTATTAGAACAATTGTTGGTTTACAGAAAAATTATGCAGAAAATAAAGAGCTCTTATACCCCACCACACATGCAGTTTTTCCTATTATTAATATTTTGCATTAGTGTGACTTTATTATAATTATAGTCCACAGTTTACATTTGGATTCACTCTCTGTGTTGTACAGTTTTATATATTTTTAAAAAATTTTATTCTAGTAATATATAATAAAAAATATTCTAGTAACAACCTAAAACTTAGCATTTTTCCATTTTCAATTATACAATTCAGCGGTGTCAATGACATTCACAATATTGTGTCACCATCAACAGCATCCGTCACCATCAACAGCATCCGTCACCAAAACTTTTACATCACCCCAAATGGAAACTCCATACTGCCTTAACTCCCCATTCCCTACATCCACCAGACCTCTGGTAAATTGCATTCTAGTTTCTGACTCTATGAATATGCATATTCTGATTATTTCTAAAATTAGTGAGATCATACAATATTTGTCCTTTTGTGTCTAGCTTATTTCACTCAACCTGAGGTCTTCAAGGTTATCCATGCTGTTGCATGTATCAGAACTTTTTTCCTTTTTATGGCTGAATAACATTCCACTGTATATTATGACCATATTTTGCTTATTCATTGATTGATTGATGGACACTTGGGTTGTTTCCATCTTTTAGCAATTGTGAATAATGCCACTATGCACATTAGTGTGCAAATATCTGTTCGAGGTTTTGTTTTCAATTATTTTGGATATACATTTAGAAGTAGGATTACTGTGTTACATGGTTTTTGAGGAATTGCCAAACTGTTTTCCTCAGTGGCTGCACCATTTCACCTTCTTACCAACAATGTATGAGGGTTCCTACTTCTACATATCATCTCTAACATATGTTATTTTCTGTTTTTTTTTTTTTTTTTTTTTTTTGCATGGGCAGGCACTGGGAATTGAACCCAGGTCTCTGGTATGGCAGGTGAGAATTCTGCCACTGAGCCACTGTTGCACCACCCCTGTTTGTTTGTTTTTAATAGTAGCTATTCTGGTGAGTGTGAAATAATATTTTGTTGTGGTTTTGATTTGCATTTCCCTAATGGCTACTAATATTGAGCATCTTTCCATGTGCCTATTGACCATTTGTGTATGTTCCTTGGAGAAATGTCTATTCAAGTCTTTTGCCTATTTTTTTAAAAATGATTTTTTAATTGTGAAATATAACATATTTACAAAAAAAGCAATAAATTTCCAAGTCCATTTTAACAAGTACTTATAAAACAGATTTCAAAGTTTGTATGGGTTACAATTCCATGATTTTTCATTTTTTCTTCTTCTAGTTACTTGAAGACACTGAAGATCAACAGAAATGTCAATATAATGATTCAGCAGTCATACTTATTTGCTAAATCCCATCTTCTCTGTTATATTCCTTCTTCTCTTTAAATAACATATATACATAAAAGCAATAAATTTCAAAGTACATTGCAACAATTAGTTATAGAACAGATTTCACAGCTTTTGCCTATTTTTAAATTGGGTTGTTTATCTTTTTGTCACTGAGTTAAAACATTTCTTATATATTCTGGATACTAAACCCTATCAGATATATGGTTTCCAAATATTTTCTCTCATTCTGTGAGTTGTCTTTATACTTCCTTAATAAAGTCTTTTGAAGCACAAAAGTTTTTAAGTTTTATGAGGTCTCATTTATCTATGTTTTCTTGTGTTGCTCATAATTTTGTTGTCAAGTCAAGTAAACCATTGCTAACCCAAGGTCCTGAAGATGTTTCCTTATGTTTTCTTTTAGGAATTTTATAGTTTTGGCTCTTGTATTTAGGTCTTTGATCCATTTTGAGTTAATTTTTCTATATGGTGTGAGAAAGGGGTCCACCTCTATTCTTTTGCCAATGCAATGCTTTTGAATATAAGGTTATGTTGACTCTCCTGTGCCTGTGGGCCATGGTCACCAACTACTTAAATCATTCTTCCAACTGTGATGGTTCATTATGGAATGGAACTTTTTTGTTCCTTTTGTTTATTGTAGGCTTCAGCTGCCCTGGCCCCTTTCTAATAGCATGATATTTTCCTTGGCTCAAAGATTCCCCATGATTGATTTTTCACTAGTCTCTTGGATAACAGAAGCTCAGATTGAAGAATGCATGTTGTTTTAAGGTAGGGTTATTTTCCTGCACTTAATTAACTTTAGACATCAAGACTTGTATCGTCAGAGCTCCTGCCAGCAGAGCATTATACATAACAATCTCTGAACCTGTGATCCTACTGTAAGGTCATCATGCTCCAAACACCAGCAAAGATGTCTATAAAATCAGTGACTTTTTAGAAGATAATACCTGATATTTACTGAACTAATGCCAGCTAATTATATGGTAATGAAAAAGCCAGAAAGAAATGTTCGTTGTCAAGGAATTCCTTTCTCTTGAATACTAATCTAAAATAAGCTTATAGTACTTTTTTGTCAGATGACCTCAGGGCTTCATATGGATTAACACATTAAATCTCCTAATGCATAGAAGAACTAAGAAAATTACATGGCTGCATCAGCATCCATCATTGGGTCTTGACTTGTTCCTACAAAAAAATGACTGGGTCAAGGCAACAACTTGGAACAACTCTTGCTGTGGTTTTGATTCATTAAAGTAAGCCAAATGTACACTTTATAATTATTTATTTATTTGTGTACTTTAACATGGGCAGGCACCAGGAACCGAACCTGGGTCTCCTACACGGCAGGTGAGAACTCTGCCACTGAGCCACCATTGCCCTAAAATTGTTTTTTTTTAAAAGGGCATAGAAAAAAAGGAGAAGCAGCTGAGGATCTAACACCTCCCCCTTCATCCTTGCATCCTTGCTGCTTTTGCAAGCTACCTCTTTTTTTTTTTTTCTTTTTTGACATAGGTGAAGGTTGAATTTGGTGGCCTCTACTTCCTCCTCCTCTTCTTTTTCCTCACTTTTGCTACTTCTTCCCCCCAATGCTCCATGTATGCCCTAACCTGTACCTCACTCTAGCTCTCACTCCACTTCTAAAACAACTATTAGGTATTAGCTGAGAAATGCTCATATGTGACCTTTCGTAGGAATATATTTACATTTTCTGGTAAATTTTTGCTTTGATATAACAATAATAAAATTACAGAAAGTTATAAGGTTGGTTCAAAAGAATTCCAGTTTGCCTTTTACCCAGATTCAGTAGTTGCTTTCATTTTTTCCCCATTTGTTTTACCATTTGCTTGCTCTCTCTTTATATGTATTTATGTGTGTGTGTAGATTTACCTCCCAAACCATCCAAGAGTAACTTGAAGATTTCATGCACCATTATCACCAAATGCTTCTTCAAAGTGTGTTTTCTAAGAACAAAACATTCTCTTACATATCTACAGTGCAATGATCAAAACCAGGAAGTTTAAAATTGGTATGATGTTATTTCATATTTTCAATTGTAGTTCCTATTAGATTTCATAAGTTGTCCCAATAATAACCTTTAAATATGCCCCCTGTTCCAGGACCCAATCTGGGATCACACATTGTACTTAGTTTTCATGTCTCTTTAGTCTTCTTTAAACTGTGGCAGTTGCTCAATCTTTCTTGGTCTTTCATGACCTTGATATTTTGAAAAGTACAGGTTATTCATTTTGTAGAATGTCCCTCAGTTTGGGTTTGGCTAATGTTTCCTCATGATTAGATTCAGATTATGCCTTTTTGGAAGAAACGTCACAGAACTAATGTGTCTTTCTCAACACATCATATGAGGAGGCTCATGATGGTGGTAATATATTGATTTTTTAAAAGGGAGGACCCCTAAATATGGGAACATGTCCAAATCCTAAAGGAATATATATTTAAAAATAAATAGCAGGACATAATATATTTGAGCAAGAGAACTTATCATATTCTTCCTCAAATTCCTTAAGGCAAATTGCCACCTTTTGTGCTTATTTGTAATATGGTTTACCCTGGTATTAGCTCATGCATTAATTCATTTGTATGTTTGTTCATTTAGCCAACACATGTTTTTTTGAACACCTACTAAGTGCCAGCAAACTGTTCTAGGTACTGAGGATAGGCAGAAAAAAAGTACCCTATCCCAGTGGGAAGAAACATATGATACATTGTTCTAGTTTGCTAGCTGCCAGAATGTAATATACCAGAAATGGAATGGCTTTTAAAAAGGGGAATTTAATAAGTTGCTAGCTTATAGTTCTAAGGCCAAGAAAATGTACCAATTAAAACAAGGTTTTAGAAATGTCCAATCTAAGGCATCCAGGGAAAGACACCTTAGTTCAAGAAGGCCAATGAAGTTCAAGGTTTCTCTCTCAAGTGGAAGGGGACATGGTGAACACAGCCAAAGGGGACATGGTGAACACAGTCAGGGTTCATCTCTCATCTGGAAGGGTACATGGCAAACACAGCTTCATCTGCTAGCTTCCTCTCCTGGCTTCCGGTTTCATGAAGCTCCCTGGGAGGCATTTTCCTTCTTCATCTCCAAAGTTCGCTGGCTGGTAGACCCTGCTTCTCATGGCTGTGTCGTTCTGCTCTGCTTTCTCTGAATCTCTCTCATTCTTCAGAATGTTTCCTCTTTTATAGGACTTCAGAAACTAATCAAGACCCACCCAAATGGGTGGAGACATGCCTCCACCTAATCCAGCTTAACAACCACTCTTGATTAAATCACATCTCCAGGGAGATGATCTAATTACTGTTTCAAACATACAATGCTGAATAGGGATTAGAAGAAATGGCTGCCTTTACAAAATGGGATTAGGATTAAAACATGGCTTTTCTAGGGTACATACATCATTTCAAACCAGCACGTACATTAAGTCAGTTATATATTATGTTAGAAGGTGAGACGTGCCATGGAGAAAAAAAGTAAAGCAGGGAAGGCATAACAGGGAATACCAGAGGGGGCTGTAATAATGCATAAGGCAGGGAAGGACTTTCTGAGAAGGTAATATTGTAAATTCAGACCTACAGACCAAGCAATGTGGTTTCTGTACTTTGAAGAGGCAGAAGTGAAAAGCAAATTAGGTTAAAGGTCTGTCCCCTTTACTAGATCAATCAGCGAACCATCATATGTCCATCAGAAAGCTGTTCCACATGTAGAAAGATCAGGGAGGAGAAATGTAATAGTAATTATTTGTCAGTAATATTTAGAATCTTGGGGTGGGAAAGGATTGGGAAAGATTCACGCTCAGTAAAAGGTGCCAGAGTATTAAATTAGTGCTTGCTAAGTGAAATAATGAAACAAAGGTATAGTAAGGGACACACACACAAAAGAGGACTAGGAAGGATAAATGGAGAAGATTTTGAATGATTATTGTCAGAAAGTAAGCTAGACAATGAATGTGTAATGCATACGTTGCATGTTGCATTGTAAGAGTTTATATTTTAAGACCTCCGTTTTCAGTTTGCACGAGGCAGTTGTTTTTTGCACTTGGCACAATAAAGTGAAGTTTGCTTCATATCACCATGTTTAAGAATCGAAACTATGTCCACATATCCTGGAGCAGGAGTTTCGCAATGATTCAGGCCAACGGCTCCTTTTGACTGGTGGGAACTATGAGTCTTTTAAAGGACACTTTTTCCCAAGGAATAGCCATCATACTTTCTTGCAAGTTTGAGGCTCTGCCTGCCCTTTGATGTCAGGAAGGAGAGGCAGCTGAGGATCCCACACCTCCCCCTTCATTCTTGCTGCTTCTGCATACTGCCTCTTCTCCGGTGCTTTTATTGCTCCTTTTGACTGTGCCTCAATTCCATCGGACTCTCGAGCCCGGCAGTGCTCTTGTATCACTGCCCATTCTCTCTTTCAAAGTCAGTCTGGAATGCTATTTTCCTATGGTCTTTCTCAATTATGTGGGTGAAAAAACATGGATTTCATCACTGGTCTATATCAGAGTGCTTCCCATGAAACTGGGTCTTCAGGTGGGCAGCAGGGGTACAATGCTTTAGTTGCATTCTAAGAATGTGGAACATTTGCCCCAGATCTTCTTGCATCCCTGCCCTCTCTGCTGTAGGCAGCACAGTGTAGCAGTTACAGCGTGACCCCCAGAACCAGAGTGCCTGCTTTGGATCCTGGCCCCGTCACTAATTAGCCATGGGACTCTGGGGAGGTCACTTAACTTTTCTGTACTTCTGTGTTCTCATCAGTAGAGTGAAGATAATAAGAGTACACACTTTATAGGTTGTTGTAAGGATTGAAAGGGTTGGTAGTCCCTTAGAATAGAGCCTAGGGCATAGCAGGAGTGCTGTAAGTATTAGTGAAATAAATGAAATATGTTTCAAGAGGATGGTTACGTGGGACAGGAAGGTTTGATTTGGGGCAGAAGTTGGTAGTTGTTCATTAAAATGTGACCTTTCTGGTAGTGGCTAGGGGCCTAAATGGCCCACAGCACACCCCATAGGGGTGGATATAATATCATATAATATCATATCAAGTGACTTGCTCAAGGTCACACAGTTCATAAATGGCCGTGGAGGAACTCAAACCCAAGTGCTCTGACACTCGAGCTGGGGCTTTTGACTGTGCACCGAGCTATTTTTAAAAAAATATTTTTTATTGCTTCTCGGCCTTTTGGCTAAGATCAAGTGTAGTATCTGTTCTTATCAGTTTAATATCTGATACATCCTCTATCCAAGGACAATATATTAAATGGATTTTTGGAGCAGGGAGTTGGAATAGGAGCTTGCTCTGTCCACTTCATGCATCGACCTGGTATTGCAGTACTTCCAGGAACGGTGCACCCCCTCGGGGGAATTATTAAATGTATAAAAAATCAGAAAAAAAATTTTTATCGATAAAACTTAACATATAAACATTCCATACGTGGTGTACAATCAGTGGCTCGCAATATTATCACATAGCTGTGCATCAGCACCATGATCATTTTCTTAAACATTTGCATCACTCCAGAAAAAGAAATAAAAAAGAAAAAAGCAAACACTCATACATACCATCCCCCTTACCCCTCCCTCTCATTGACCACTAGTATTTCCACCTATAAAATTTATTTTAACCTTTGTTCCCCCTTTTACTTACTTATTTACTTATCCATAATTTTTACTCATATGTCCAAACCCTGGATAAAAGGAGCATTAGACACAAGGTTTCCACAATCACACAGTCAAGTTGTAAAAGCTACACAGTTATACAATCATCTTCAAGAAACAAGGCTACTGGAACACAGCTCTACAGTTTCTGGTACTTCCCTCCAGTCACTCCAATACACCATAAACTAAAAAGGGATATCTATATAATATGTAAGAATAACCTCCAGGATAACCTCTTGACTATGTTGGGATCTCTCAGCCACTGAAACTTTATTTTGTCTTATTTCTCTCTTCCCCATTTTTGGTCTAGAAGGTTTTCTCAATCCCTTGATGCTGGGTCCTGGCTCATCCTGGGAGTTCTGTCCCATGTTGCCAGGGAGGTTTACACCCCTGGGAGTCATGTCCCATGTAGTACTGAGCTATTTTACCTCTTGAAGCACTGCTGTTTATGGGAAAAGAAGGGGAGGAGAGCGATGCCTGCTCTGATCCTCTCAGCATCTTCAGTTATGACCCATGGTTTCACCCAACAGGTATGTTTCATAACTAGTCATTTCTTCATATGTCCATAATTGTGTAGTCTCTGTGTATATTGTAGGTATCAATTTGTCTTTGTAGTTCTTGCATATTCTTTTTAATTATCAGAGTGCAAGAACCCATATCTAGCGTCTGCATATAGACTTAAGCCCCTGCTAGGCAAAGGTGCAACGCTTGGCAGCACAGACCATCAAAATACCTCAAGGATGGCAGCACTGAAGAATAACTTTCAGCCGGGCACTTCAGTCCCAGCAGCTAAGCACGACCACCTTATGCAGGCCTTGCAGGAGGCCAGCTGAGGGGAGGGCAAAGCAGGTGAGCAGCAGGAGTCAAAGCCAATCAGGGGCAGAGGCTGGCAGACGTGGGCAAACTCAAAAAAGGCTTAAGGTGTGGTTGCACGTGTTTGTTTGCTATCACAATTCTACTCCATGCATCACCATACCACCATCCATGAAGTGAGACTTTTAAGGAAAAATGGAAGAATTTTTTCAGATTCCACCATAGCAGGGTGGATGGTACAAAGTTCATCCCTGGCACTGTGCCTTATTAATTCCTCTCCATCCTTCACGACTCCCTCGGGGATTGTTTCTTTGAGGAAGTCCCTCCTGATACCACAAGCTCCCGTTAGGTGCCCTTGTTAGGTATCCTCAAGGAGCAGTCCTTCCCTTCTCAGCCACAGCTGCTGGTCTGCAGCGATCTCCTCCCCGCTGCCCTCTCAGAGGCCGGGCCCTGCGCGCTGGGCACTCAGCAGCGCGGCGAAACCGTGGGTGGCCGTGAGGGTGGAGCTCGGCACGCAGGCAGCCTCCGCTTAGAGAAAGCTAATATTGCCACTTTTCAAAAATTTCATTTCTAATCCACACACTCGCAGTGCCAGTGAGTGTATAAGCTGGCTCAAGTTTTACAGCAAACAATTGATAGTATGTCACAAGAGCCTTCAAATGTTCGTATGATTTGAACCAAACGTTACTTCTAGAAATAGATTCCAAATAAATAAACAGAAATACAGAGAATGGATGTTCACGAGACTGTTATTGAGTAGGAAAGAAAAAAGAAAAAAATTTAAACATTCCCTGTAAGTGAATGTGTAAACAAATCAAAGAACAGTTCTTTGATTGCATATTGTACAGCCATGGGGGAAAATTCATATTTTGGAAGAATAGTTAATGACTTAGGAAAATTTTCATCCTATAATGTTAAGTGATAAAAGAAGACACAAAATTATATATTCTACATAGTCCTCTGTAAAATTTTCTTTCACTCTTATATTCACATGAGAAAAAATGATTTTATTATTTTATATTTTCCAAGCCTGCTATAGTAAGCATACATTATTCTTAAAATATTCTCAAAAACAAAAAATGTTAAGGTAAAAACAAATTCCAAATTCTCGCTTTGGTGTTTCTCACCTTTCCCATAATTACCCTGATTGGTACAGAGAGGGTGAGGGCCGGGAGGAGGAAGGAAAAGCAAATGGTTTTTTCCTTGGGACGGTTTCAACTACGGCCTTCCCTGCCAGACTCAGGGGACATATGGATTGCCTGTGTCTGAGGTAATCATTCCTACTACAGCAGGAGAAAGATATGGTAACTCGAAATACGCAGAGCAAAAGGTGCATGCGACTGCCACGCATCCAACTCATCACTTCTCCATGCGAGTTCCACTTACTCCCCCGCCTGCTCAGGCCTGACCCACCACCGGTTGGCACCTCAGAGCTGCCCTTTTCCCAAGGCCAACCACTGATTCTCCATTGCCACACATCTTATTCCTTTACATTATGTTCTCTTTTTCTCCTCTCTCCCTACCCCTGAGTTTACCTCACAGGAACTAACTTGAAATATATGGAACATCAGTAAATGATTCTCTAATAATTACTTTGAGTTCTGTTATTTCTCCTGCTGCTTTGTATACCTGTCACCCAACAAGGGACACACAGTTAATTTTCTCCAATCTTTTCTTCCAAATACTGATGAAAGAAAACTTGTCTATAAGGACTCCTAGTTGAGTGTCCAGCTTTCTCTCTTAAACATTTGTTACATGGTCTTCTTTGAAGGCTTGGTTTTATTGGGTGACATCAGGATTAATAACATTATGATTTGTGCCAGTACATCTTATTTCACTGAGTTCTGAACAGAGGACAGCATTTTCTGAATAATTTTATTCAGCACCGACCAAAGTACTCATGTGTCTAGCTGAATTAAATATCAATATCTGGTACCAAATTTGTTTACTGGATGAATCACTTGGAATTTACCTTTAGGAGTCAAACAGATTTGGCTTCAGGTATTCTAAAACTAGGGCTGATTTTACAGGTGTTTTGACTTAAAGTATAATTAAATTATAGTTATAAAGCCAATGAATAGAATTCTAGCTATATAGCTAATATAAATTCATTGCCATTTTCTTGTGAGCACACATTATTTTAACATACAAGATACAGCAAGCTTTAAAACAATTCTTGTTTCTCCAGTTCTTTTACCTAAAACAATCCCTTAGAAATTCAAACCAACAGTAACAGAAACAGAAACAGAGGAAAAACCATAGAACAAATGTTAACACATGACTCCAGAGTTTTTTATTTTATTGAAAAAACGATTAATTTGATTCTTTCAACATTCATTTATTCAACAACCATGGTCTCTGGAGATGAACAAATAGGGCTATAATCCTGGCTCTATCTCTTAACAATTGTGTAACTTTGGGCAAGTTATTTAGCCTCTCTGTGCCTCAGTTTCTCTCATCTGTAATATAGGGATAATAACAGTACCTAACTCATAAGGTTGATGGGAGGTGTGCCGGTTTGAAGCTATTATGTACCCCAGAAAATCCATGTCCTTTAATCCTCATTCAGTATTGCTAGGGTGCGATCTTTTGGATTGTTTCTGTGGAGATGTGACCCACCCAATTGTGAGTGGTAACTTTTGATTAGATGGTTTCCATGCAGATGTGCCTCCACCCATTCAAGGTGGGGCTGCTTACTGGAGTCCTTTAAGAGGGAACCATTTTGGAAAAAGCTTTAGAGCCACGAGAAATGACACACCCCCAGGAAGCCATTGAAGAAGCCTGGAGAGAAAGCCAGCAGTCATCGCCATGTGCCTTTCCAGCTGAGAGAGAAACCCCGAACATCATGAGCCTTCTCTAACCAAGTTATCTTTCCCTGGATGCCTCAATTTGGGCATTTTCATGGCCTTAGAACTGTAAACTTGCAGCTTAATAAATTCCCCCTTTTAAAAGCTGTTCCAGTTCTGGTATATTGCATTCTGGCAGCTTATGAACTAAAAATGGAGGATTAATCAAGTATATAGATACAAAGAGCTCAGAACAGTCCCTGGCACATGGTAAGTATTCAAGAAATGTTAGGTGTGGAGGAACACAACAGCGAGCAAATCAGACATGGTCCTGCCCTCACTGAGCTTACTGTCTCATGGCAGTGTGAATGGGATGGGTAGCGAAAGACATAAAAAAAATCAGATAGCTACAGCATCGGACAGTTGTGTCTAAATGCAATCAAGAAAAAAAATACACAGTGATGAAGATCAACCTGTGGGCTGCTTTCCCAAATGAACTGCAAAAGTTAAAGTTTACAATTAGATTCTTATCACACTTTTGTAAAATCAAGAATATCTGAAATTTCCATTGTCATATATCCACCCATTATATGTAGTATAACTGGACATGTAAAATTTCTATAATCATATATGCACCCATTATATGTAGAAATCCTTCAATCCATGTGATTATGACTAAACAGTGATTTACTATTACTACAAATATTACTAAGTATTTTAATTCTCTTCATGGCTTTTTAAAGACACAGAGTTTTTCAAAATTCTTAATCATCTGGGGCTAAAATTTGAAGAAGCATATTACAGCAGGTTTTAAAGAAGCCAATTTGATATAATATGCCAGAGTTGAATGCATTTTTCTAGTCACATGTATACTCCTCTACATTAAGTTGTTTAAAAATAAATTTCCATATGTGCTGAGATGAAGTTTCAGCACTTCATCTGTTAATAATAACTTCATTCATTATTAAATAATTAAAAATTATTTAATTTTTATATTAAATAATTAGTATATTGGCCTAGTAAGTGAAGATAATTCCATGGAGAAGTTAAGGAAGAGTGTTAAGAGAGGGAAAAAAAGTATAGGATAAAAATACACTAGAGATAAAAGCTTCTTTAAAGCATTCAGGGTTTCATGGGGTTCATTGAAAAAGGATGACAGGGAACTGTTTGGAAGGGTAGGAGGGGATGTAGATTAAAGGAAGGTGACATTGAGACAGGAGAAAACCATGTGATTTGGAAGTAGAGTGGCAGATAGGAGATACCAACTAGATACAATGACAGTTAAAATATTAAACAGCTGTAGTACTTTCTCTGGAAGTGCGTAAAACCACATATATCCCAATATATCCCAATTAATGCTCAGAATACCCTATGAGGTGGTAGGCACTGTTATTACAGCAATTTAATGTAAGAAGAAACCGAGGCACACAGAGGCTAAGAATTTCCCTGAGGTCACACAGCTAGGATGTGGTAAAGTCAGAAGAGGAGCATAATCACCTTGTTCTACTTTCTCCTAAGATATTTAACATAGAGATAGAAAGGTGAGAGAATTGTGCTCTTGTTTCTTAACAATAAAGGTGGGAGAAGAGTTACAGCCCAGACATCTGGAGGGAATGCAGCCAGGAGGACAGCAGGAGAGGTAGAGCAGCAACAGAGATGAGGGCTTAGCTTGAGAGCAAAAGATGTATGTACATCCCACAAAGACGTTTTGATATTCATTAATGCCAAAATGCAAAATGCACTACTTCATTACAGAATCTGGTATCCCTGTCCTCAACCCCTTCTTAAGCTTCCCATACCCAATCCTGACCACTCTCACCCTCTGCAGTAGTGGGTGAGGCTCAGGGACAAGGCGAAGAGCAGGGGTAAGTAGGTCTCTTTTATTACTTCTTGGTAATAAAACTGCATGGCAGTTTCAACATATCATATGCTCAGAAGCATAAAATCTGTAATAGGCGTCTTCTTGGGCATCTAACACGTTTATTCCTCTTAGAAAGGCAGGATATAGGGCAGTGGCTCAGGGCCCACGCTTTGAAATCAGACACCCGTGACCTAGGCTCTGACATTTAGCTGGCTTTGAAGCTTTAGGTAAGTTTCTCCTCCTCGTTTAAGCTTGAGATTCTTTGTCTTTAAAATGGGGGCTAATGAAATTTTCATCACGGGGTTGTTGTAAAGATTATATAGCCTGGCAAAAGTCCAGCAGTGCTAGCACACAATCGAAAAAGGGGCGCTGCGAAGCCAAAAAGGTGCTTAAAAAGCTGAACTTTCGTCCGTTGGATTTTCGGCTACTAAAACCAATAAGGACACGTCAATGTTTCTATTTTGTGTGTGTGTGTGTGTGTGTTTAAAGGCATCTTTAGTGCCTGTGACGAAAAAGCAACATACATTTTGCGAATAAGATTACTGGTTATATCTAATTGCTGAGTCAGTGTTTACATTTATTCCAAATTCCATCGATTCTTCAATTGCGAACGCTCCTTACACTAGGATATGACAAAGCAAGTTTGCAGAGACTCCAACCCGGGATTTCTGGCATGCTCACCGAACCGAAAGGCCCACCCTACAGGGCCGAAGCATTGCCTCTGGAAGACTGGCTAGCCACCCACCGCCGCGTCCCGGGGCAGGGTGCCGATAACTAGAGGCGAGCGCCAGGTCCTCGGACGCGGGCTTCCGCCCTTTGGGTAATCTCGGGCTTTTGGGGTTCAGCTCTGCGCGCGGGGCCCGGCACAGGCGGGGCTATCCAAGCCTCGCGCCCTCCCCTTCCAGTCTGCACGGTTCCCCAGGCTCTCCGGGCCCTCCCTTCGCCCCGCAGCCACAGCCTCCTTCACCCAATCCCATTCCTCCCAGCACTCCAGCGTCCAATCAGGAGGCCGCTCTGCCGAGAGGGCGGGGAGAGGGGCGGGGCTGGCTGGAGCAGCTCGAAGTCTTCTACCGCGGCGGCGGCGCCGTAGTCGGGTTCGCTCGCTGGTGGTGGCGTCCGAGAGCTGAGGCAGCCTATAACGTTCTGCAGGTCCAGTCGGACACCATGGCGGACAGCCGGGACCCAGCCAGCGACCAGATGAAGTTCTGGAAGGAGCAGCGGGCCAATCAGGTGCACCCTTTGCTCTACGCCTCAGCTCTAGCTTGACGCTGGGAGCCCCGTCGTTCACAACTAAAGGCCCGGGCTTCCCCCTGCGCTGCGCGGTCCTGAGGGGCTGTACCATTGATCTTGGGGCGGGGGGAGGGGAAGGGTGTGCGGCCTTTCTTTCCGATGGACTGTTCCATTCGCGGTGAGGAGGGAAGAGGGGTCAGGGGTGCGGGACAGTGGACCCCACGCTGCTTGCAAAGCCTGTGGGAATTGTCGCCCACAGGGCGCGGCTGTTTGGTTCCTGAGTTTGCACTGTTGCCAGCTAGGGCAGAGGTCGCAGCTTGAGGGAGGAATTAAGGCTCCTGGGGAAAGAGGCAGAGAGCTGCAGTTGCAAGAAAGGAAGTGGGGGTGGGGGGCAGGCATGGGAGGGAAGTGGGAAGAGGCTCCAGCTTCGACCTTACCAAGGTATTTAGTGCAAGCTTTCGTATTTGTGGGGTGCCAAGGGGCAGCGGACGTGTTTTATCATATCAGTGTCCCAGCACAGTGACTGAGACGTAGTACAACTGAATACAAAACAATTTCACGTCCATTATTTTATTTGCACATAAAAGCTTCAAGCCTAGCATTTTACCCCAAGAAGGGACATAGGGATTAATTGATATATGTATTCCATGTGTGATCTTTGAGTGCCTGCATGTGGCAGGTGCTGTGCTGGGACAAGGTGTACACAGTCCAAGAACAGAGTCCCAGAGAAGCTCAAAGTCTAGTTGCCCAGACAAGACAGATAACAAATGATTACCCTCCAGCAAGGAGAGCTTTAAAGATGAGTAGGATTTAAGCCCAGTTGTGGTGGAGGAAGCTTTCCTGGTGTGTGCCACGGGGTGCAGATTCTCAGACTCTCCCAACCTTTTTGAGAGGTTGGTTTAGGTAGAAAGGCAGTTTACTTTGTCAGGTGGAAATCTGGCCCAGAGAATCTCAGGGATTTACCCAATTACGTGGCTGGTGGCTAATGGGAGGATTAGAACCATACTTCCTCTCTGTCTAGTATATATATATTTTTCCTTCTCAGCAGTGTTTTAATGGACCGTGACCTGGGGTATAAATGGTACATTGCTCATGATTACTTTAATGGCTTCCTGTTGGTGAAAACTTTGCCATTCTCCTCTAAGAGCCTGGGAAATCTCTCCTCTCACGCTTGTCCTTTATTGTATGCCGCTAGGATAATTAAATTTTTCATGCAGTTCTTTCTTTTTTTAATGCCTGTAGATTTTTTCTTTTTTCTTTTTTTTACCGGAAACAACAAACAAGCATACAAATGTTCTTGACATAGTTACAATTAATGGCTCACAACATCATCATATAGTTGTGTGTTCATCACCATGATCATTTTTTTTGAACTTGCATCTCTCCAGCAAAAGAAATAAAAAAGAAAAAAGAAGAGACTCATACATGCCATACCTCTTACCCCTCCCTCTCATTGAGCACTAGTATTTCAATCTACTTAATTTATTTTAACCTTTGTTCTCCCTGTTATCTCATCTGTCCGTACCATACATAAAAGGAGCATGAGACACAAGATTTTCACAATCACACAGACACATTGCAAAAGCTATATCATTATACAATCATCTTCAAGAAACATGGCTACTGGAACACAGCTCTACAGTTTCAGGTACTTCCCACTCTAATACCCATAAAGTAGAAAGGGGATAGCTATATAATGCGTAAGAATAACCTCCAGGATAACCTGTCGACTGTTTGAAATCTCTCAGGCACTGACACTTTCTATTATCTCATTTCTCTCTTCCCCCTTTTGGTTGAGAAGGTTTTCTCAATCCCTTGTCCCAGTTCATCCTAGGATTTCTGTCCCACGATGCCAGGGAGGTTTACACTCTTGGGAGTCATGTCCCACTAGAGAAGAGGAGGGCAGTGAGTTCGTTTGCCATGTTGGCTTAAAGGGAGAGAGGCCACATCTGAGCACAAAAGAGGTTCTCTGGGGGGTGACTCTTAGGCTTAATTTTAACTGGGCTTAGCCTATCCTTTGCAGGGATAAGTTTCATAGGGCCAAACCCCTAGATTGAAGGCTTGGCCTATTGATTTGTTTGTCTCCATTGCTTGTGAGAATATCAGGAATTCTCCAAATGGGGAAGTTGAATTTTCCCCCCTTTCTTCCCATATCCCCAAGGGGACTTTGCAAATACTTCTTTATTCACTGTTGAAATCACTCTGGAATTTATCGGGACATCACACTAACCTGGACAAACCAACAAAATCTCATGCCCTATTCAAGGTTCCATGTACTTATGGTGTTCAATTAAACTGTCCATGTAAGTTAAATTAGGAAATGCACTAGTCAAAATATAAAGTGTGCACCAAATAAACATTTCTTGCTTTAGTCTCACACAGAAGTTGAAGTTTAAAATATGAATGACCATCTACTTTCAACACCCTGCAATATTGACATTGCTTTGTTCTCCCTCAGGCAAAAACATTTTTTAATTTTTAATTTTAGTCACTATCATTGTTCATTCTAGGCATTCCTAAATTACACCATCTCAGTCTTTATTGTCTGTCTTTCCTTCTGGTTGCCTGTGTGCCCAGAGCACTTCTCCCTCTTTCATTCTCACATTCAGTTCTTAATCAAAGTGAACCAGAGAGACTTAAGAGTCTTTATCAGGCATGCACAGCTAGTAATGGCAGAGCCAAGATCAAAACTCGACCTCCCCTGGCCAGGACTCTTTCCATAACCAGTGATTGCTAATCCTGGTTCGCACTGTACTTTTCATGAATACTGGATGAGTGGGGGGAAATTTGGATAATGTGATAGTTTTCAGGAGACTCATAGTTGAAATCGCTGCTGTTTCCTGTGCTCACAGCATCTCAGTGCGTTGTGTGCACGCGTCCTGATTGGCAAGCACATTTTAGTGTCCTGCTCCTTTCCCCAGTTTTTGCTGCTATGTGTAATAACTGCTTATTTCTTTGAGGTGACCCCCTCAGGATCTGCCAGAGGGAATTTTGCATATTTCACCTAGCCTATATAATTTTCCAACAGTTTATTTTGAAAAATTTCAAACGTTCAGAAAACTTCAAAGAATTGTGCAGTAAATACCCATATATTCATCATCTGGAGTCTATAATGAATATTTTGCTGTATATCTTCTATCATGTTATTCTGTCTGTCCATCCCTTCATGTCCCATTAATCCATTTTATTTTGAGGGGCATTTCAAAGTAAGTTGTAGATATCAGCATACTTCCCCCTTAAGTACTAAGCATGCATATTATGAACAGAGTTCAACATGTATGGTTTTAAGGTAATATTTACATACAGTGAAATGCACAAATCTTAAGTATACCATTCCATGTATTATTTATTATTACTTTTTTTACATGGGCAGGCACCGGGAATCGAACCCGGGTCCTCTGGCATGGCAGGCAAGCATTCTTGCCTGCTGAGCCATCGTGGCCCGCCCTATTCCATGCATTTTGATAAATACCTCCGTGAATCCCAAACCCTTGTTAAGATATAGAATATTGTCATCATCCTGGAAAGTTCTCTTGTGCTGTTTCCCAGTCATTCGCAGCAACTTTGTCCCAGGCAACCGCTGTTTTACACTTGCTGAAACCATTGATTGCTTATGTACTTTTTTTCTGCAAGACTTTTTTTGACTCAGCAAAAATATTTTTGAGGTTCATTCATGTTGCGGCATGTATCAGTAGTTTGTCCTTTTTATTGCTGACTAACATCCCACTGTGATGTATTCGTATATATGAAGTGGTGTACAGGACTACCTGTACTCCTGTTTCATTAGCTGGAAATCTGTCACTGGTCACACCACACTGCAAGGAGTGTTGGGAAATGTCACCCATCTCTGTGTCCAGAAAATAGGCTGTGCCACATTAACCAAAACTTACGCTCAGAATCTAGTGAAAATCTATTCAGCCGTTATTTTGTGATGTGGTGATGGACAAATAGACTGAGTGTCTCCTGGTCTCTTTTAAAAGATTGTCTTTTTTACTTTCTGACATTAAAATACCCATTCTGTTAGAAAATTCTGATAGTAATACAAGATGGGTTTTGTTTTCTTTCTTTTTTTTTTTTCAGTTTAATATCCCCTTGCTTGGTAAACACTTTTGTATTAGTGTGCAGTTCTGTATCAATATTCTTTCTCCTCCTCTTGCCCCCCCTTAAAGATTTTTTGTTAGAGAAGTTGTAGATTTACAGAAAAACTATGCAGAAAAGAGAGTTCACATATAACCCTCTGTATACACTCAGTTTTCCCTCTTACTAATTCTTTACATTATTGTGGTGCCTTACTAACAATTGATGAGAGAATATTATTATAATTATATTATTAACTATATCACATACTTTACATTAGTATTGTCTAGTCCTATGATTAAAAAAATTATTCTAGTAACATATACTAAAATGTCCCTTTTTAACCACATTCAAATATATAATTCAGTGGCATTAATACATTCAGAATGTTGTGCTACCATCAACATTATCAGCTACCAAAACTTTACCAAACAGAAACTCTGTACCAAGTAAACATTAACTCCCTGTTCTCTTACTCCACTCTGGCCTCTGAAATCCTGTTTTCTAGTTTCTGATTCAATGAATTTGCTTATTCTAATTATCTTGTGTTTGTGAAATACAATAATTGGCCTTTTGTATCTGGTTTATTTCACTCAGTGTGATTTATTCAAGGTTCATTTATGTTGTTGCATGTATCAGAACTTCATTCCTTTTAATGGCTGAGTAATATTCCATTGCATGTATATACCACATTTTGTTTACCCATTCATCTGTTGATGCATGCTTGGATTGCTTCCTATCTTTCGGCAGTTGTCAGTAATGCCACCATGAACATTGACGTGCAAATGTCTGAGTCCCTGCTTTCAATTCTTTTGGATATATTCCTAAAAGTGGGATTTCTAGGACCATCAACCTTTCTCACAGTGGCAGTAGTACCATTTTATATTAGAGGGTTCTTATTTCTCTGCATCATCTCCAATACTCATAAGTTTCCATTTTTTAAATAGTAGTCATTCTAATGAGTATAAAATGTTATCTCATTGTGGGTTTTTTTTTTTTTTGAGTAAATAATTTTCTGTATTTGCCTTTATTAAAAGGAA